>ONZH01003441.1:0-98121 GCA_900303285.1 Rhinella marina
GGACACGTGGACAAGTGCTGCCGGGCAGGGACACTATATCTCACTGACGGCACATGGGTTAACATTTGGTGGAGGCTGGACCGAGACTGACCCTTGGGCCGCTCATGTACTGCCACATCGAGGATTGCGGGGCTACCTCGGTCATGGTCTCTCAGACGTACTATGCCTCCTGCTCCGACCCCTCCTCCTCTCCACCTTCCTCCTCCGAATTACCATCCGTGGGCACGGCACCTTCAGTCGGGTAGCTCTAGGCTGCAGCAGCAGTTGCCCGTGGGTAAGCGCCAGCAGGCGGTGCTCAAACTGCTGAGCTTAGGTGACAAAAGGCACACCGCCAAGAGCTGTTACAGGGCAATTACGGCGCCAGACCGATGTGTGGCTGGCACCGCTGAACCTCAAAGCAGGCATGGTTGTGTGTGACAACGGGCGTACCTCGGTCGGCGGCTCTGCAACTCGGCAGGACTGACACATGTGCCCATGCCTGGGCCACATGTTCAATTAATATTTCAGCGGTTCCTCAAGACATACCCCAATCTGTCTGATTTGCTCACCAAGGTGCGCCGCATCTGTGCGCATTTCCGCAAGTCGACCCACAGATGCTGCCACTCTCAGGGCAGCGCAGCGCCGCCTACAACTGCCCCGCTCACCGACGTTGTGCGAACGTGCCCACAAGATGGAATTCGACATTAAACATGTTATCCAGAGTTTACCAGCAGTGCAGAGCCATTGTAGACTGCCAGATGTCAACTTCCACCAGAACTGGTAGTCAGGTCACTCAGATTCCTCAAGTCTACAATGAGGAGTGGACGTGGATGGCTCTGATATCTGCCAGGTGTTGAGCAACTTTGAGGAGTCACACAGATGGTCAGCGGCGATGCCGCCATTATCAGCCTCACCATCCCGCTTGCTTTGCCTGTTGAAAAACTCACTGCTCAGCATGAAGTCGGATGCTTTGCGCTTGTCACAAGAGACGGTGGAGGAAGATACGTCGCTTGATAGCCAGAGCACCCTCTGGTCTATTTCTCAGCGCGTATCGGAGGAGGGGGATGAGGATGAGGAGGAAGAGGAGGAGAATGTCGGCGAGAAAGAAGAGGGTACCAGTGCTCAGTCCTTAACTCTTGAGCGTGTATGGGCTGAAGAGGAGGACTTGGAGGAGGAGGAGGAGGAAATGGAGAGTCAGACCAGTGAGGAGAGGGAATTCTTGCGTGTTGGGACTCTGGCGCACATGGCAGACTACATGTTAGGCTGCCTATCCTGTGACCCTCGCGTTAGAAGCATTTTTTCAAACACCGATTACTGGGTGTTCACTCTCCCGGACCCACGGTACAAGCAGAACCTTTCCACTCTCATCCCTGTAGAGGAAAGGAGTATGAGAGTGAATCAATATCAACAGGCCCTGGTGCACAAACTGAAACAATCCTTCCCATCTGACGCCGCTAGCGGCAGAGGGCGTGGTTCTGTGGGCCAAGTAGCGGAGGAGAGGAGGCGAGCAGGCAGCTTGTCCAGCATTGGCAGAGGAACACTCTCCAAGGCCTTTGCCAGTTTTATGTCACCCCAGCAAGACACTGTCACCTGTCCCCAGTCTAGGCAGAGTAGGGGGAGCTGTACAGAAAGATGGTGAGGGAGTACCTAGCTGACCATACCAACGTCCTGCGTGATCACTCTGCTCCATACAACTACTGGGTTTCAAAGCTGGACACGTGGCCTGAACTGGCGCTGTACGCCTTGGAGGTGCTGGCCTGCCCTGCCGCTAGCGTGCTGTCAGAGCGGGTATTCAGTGCAGCTGGTGGCGTCATCACCGATAAGCGTACACGCCTGTCAGCTGACAGCGCTGACAGGCTGACGCTTATTAAAATGAACAAAGCCTGGATTTCACCGGAATTCAAATCTCCTCCGGGGGAAAGCAGCTAAAGATTTACATTACTTATGTATCCGATTCCTCTTCTCTACTCCTCCTGCTCCTCCTCCTTGTCGTCTTTGCCTAACGCTGACCAAAAAAACGCCAATTTTTAGAGGTCCAACTGGCACTCTTTTACCACAATTTTTCAGGAGGGCCCCCTACAGGCCCACTCTTCAAACAATTTTTCTGGAGGTCCACCTACAGGCCCTCTCTAAATAATTTTTCTGGAGGTCCACCTACAGGCCTTCTCTCTAAACAATTTTTCCGGAGGTCCACCTACAGGCCCTCTCTCCAAACAATTTTTCCGGAGGTCCACCTACAGGCCCTCTCTCCAAACAATTTTTCCGGAGGTCCACCTACAGGCCCTCTCTACAAACAATTTTTCCGGAGGTCCACCTACAGGCCCTCTCTCCAAATAATTTTTCCAGAGGGCCACCTACAGGCCCTCTCTCCAAACAATTTTTCCGGAGGTCCACCTAAAGGTCCTCACTCCAAACAATTTTTCCGCAGTGTCAACTACAGACAGTGTAAAAAATTTTTCAGGAGGCGCAAGTACCGACATTTAAAAAAAAAATTTTTTTTTGCTGAGGGTCGACTTTATTATTGAATTTTTGGAGGCTCAACAAAAGCCATTTCACTGCATTCTCAGTCGGACAAAGTCATTGGTGGTGTAACCGCCATGCTGTGTCAGGCTAAATTTTTGGGTGCTTCACCAGCTACCGCATACTAACTCAGTCACTCTGTTGTCACCGCCGCCATACAGGGCCACGAAAAATGTTTATGTGGTTCGCCTGCTCCCGCAGTGTCACTCGCTCACTCTGTTGTCACCACCATAGTGGTTTGCACTATAGCAGCCCAAGTCTGCACATTCTCCTTTTTATCTCGAAGTGATCTATACTGCACGTCATGTAATAAAATAGGTTCTTTTGCTCTCAGTGATATAAATCCATTTAATAAAATCCTTTCTTTCTCTTTAACTGATCTATACTGAACGTCACTTTTAAAAAATACGTCTTTTTCCTCTCTTTCTCTCTCTTCAAACTATTTTTCCGGATAGGTGCCCTATACGGTATTAAACTGAGAAGAATGCATACAACACATGCCCCACTTGACAAATTTCAGAGTTGACAACCGTACCAGTTGATGCTAAATTTTTAAGTTGGGGTCCTGCGTCGTCATTCGAACTCCATCCGGCTGTTGTCACCACCACACACGCTAGCCAAGGGGGAACTCCTCTGGCTCTTCCAGATCAACCTCCTTCCCCCCAGCCTGCCCCCCACCTACAGGCCCTCTCTCCAAACAATTTACCCGGATAGGGGACGTATTAGATTTTGAACTGATTTTTTTTAGTTGTTCTTTGTTCTTTTAATTGGCTCCTGACTTGTGATAGGCAGAGCATGGACACGTCCCCTTAGCTGCAGTAGAAA
Source organism: Rhinella marina (assembly GCA_900303285.1). Taxonomy (NCBI): domain Eukaryota; kingdom Metazoa; phylum Chordata; class Amphibia; order Anura; family Bufonidae; genus Rhinella; species Rhinella marina. The sequence continues at coordinate 3,325 of ONZH01003441.1, forward strand.
AGACACTCCCCTGGCCAGAGCAAGCTCTTTTTCCTTTTCCGTGTTCGAAAAATCCATGAAATATATGGTCCCAAGATAGGGGACGTATACGATTTTAAACTGAGAAGAATCGATACCACACATGCCCCACTAGTTCGAGCTCAATGTTGACAGCCATACTGTTGATGCCAAATTTTTAAGTGGGGGTTCCACCACTACCAGCCTAACCACCACCAGCATGCGCAGGTATACGAGTGCTAAACACTATGGAACCAAGGCCGTCCGTTCCCCTCATGCGGGTCCCACCACTGCTCTTTCCCCTGTGTCACTCGCTGCCTCTGTGAGTCAACCCCCAGCCCTGGACCCCGGCACGAGCGCCTCCCGCCGTAAAACCACCCCTTCGTCTCTATGATCCTCCACACTGTCCACCAATGTGTCCCTGCGCAACGTTCAGCTGTCATTACAGCAGACGTTGGAACGCAAGCAGAAAAAAAGTTCAGCCCACCTACATGCACAAGCCCTCAACGTCCACATACAGGGCCACGCTAAATTTTTAATGTGCTCTACCTGCTACTGTTGTGTAACTCGGTCAATGTTTTGTCGCAGCCATACAGGGCCACACTAAATTTTTAATGTGCTCTACCTGCTACCGTCGTGTAACTCGGTCACTCTGATCGAGTCTGACCCTGGGGCCGCTCATGTACTGCCCACTTGGAGGATTGCAGGGCCTACCTCGTTCATGGTTTCTCAGAATTACTATGCCACTTCCTCCAACCCCTCCTCCTCCACCTTCGAATTACCATCCGTGCTTTACCTCCTGCTACCTCAGTCTAACTCGGTCACTCTGTTGTCAGGCTAAATTTTTGGGTGGCTCACCTGCTACCTCATCTAACTTGGTCACTTGTTGGTGTGTCAGCCTTATGCCTGCATCGTGTGGCTGGGGATAGGTGAGCAGTGCCAGCATGGGCATGGGTGATGGACCTTCGTTGCACCTAGTTGAGTGCTTCCCTATATATTCCCACCATGCCAGCCATGGGTTGTACATAAACTAATAACAGGAAAAACAAAAAAAAATGAGAAAACTATTTTACAGAAGGGTCAACCGCAGACACTCCAAAACAATTTTACATGAGGGAGTGTCTCCCCGTCTGCCATCGTGTTCGGTCAGGCTGTCAGTAGGTACACCACCTCTGTCGTCCGCAGAAGCGGCCACTATGAGGAAGGCCACGGTAAGAACATACCCTTTTCAATTGAGAACAAGTGGAGAATTGTAGGAGGATGACAGTTTACTTCGGCAGTGGATTCACCTTCCCCTTTATCATTGCCAGACAACAGTTGGTGAAAAAGTAATTGGCAATGATGAAGAAAATGTAACGGTGCAGTGGACCGTCTGTGAAGCAAACCTATATATTGCCACCATGCCAGCCATGGGTTGTACATAAACTAATAACAGGAAAAACAAAAAAAAATATTTTACAGAAGGGTCAACTACAGACACTCCTAAACAATTTTTTAGGAGGGTCAACTTCGGACACTCCAAAACAAATTTTTGGGAGGCTCACCTACAGACATTTGACTGCTACCTCAATCTAACTTGGTCACTTGTTGGTGTCACTACGCTGTCACCATGCTGTGTCAGGCTTATGCCTGCGTCGTGGGGCAGGGGATAGCACAGTAGTGCCAGCATGAGCAGTGGTGTCACCTGCAGGCGGTGATGGACCTTCGTTGCACCTAGTTGGGTGCTTCCCTAACATGTGATGGGCATGTGCCTCGCCTTTCTTGGTCTGGGTGAGCACAATTGCCATGAGGGTAACCACCAGGCTGTTGCAGGAGAATTTGCGGTAATGGTGGGATAAGGCAGCCTCAGAGGCATCCATGCATGCTGCCCCTGCTGTTTCCTGTCCATTTCCGTGGTGTTTCCATCATTTTCTGAGGTTTCCAGGATTTCACCCAGCCTTCCCTAGGCAGAGCATTGGTCCCCTGCAAAAATGCTCGAGTCTCCCATTGACTTCAATGGGGTTCGTTACTCGAAACGAGCACCCGAGCATCGGGAAAAGTTCGACTCGAATAACAAGCACCCAAGCATTTTAGTCCTTGCTCATCTCTAGTATTTATTTATTTTTTCCTAAATCAACAGAGATGGAAATGTGATGCAAAGGTAGCATGTCCCAGGCTCTGACCCAGAAACCAAAAATGAGTCATCTGACATGATATGGGCAAAAGTTAAAGTGGGAATAGATTCTGACTTATGAAGGAGTTGTACAGTAGGATCCTAAAGAGAAAAAAGAAAAGAAATGTCATGGCAAGTCAAGACCAAGAAACCATAAGACAGTTGCACAGGTGACCAGAGGCTTAGACAGCATCCAGAAATAGTGAACCAATACATCATGCAATACTTTCCTATCACATTGCTGTATTACAGAAGACAAATAGCTTTATAAGCAAAGTAAATGGGGACAACTTGAAGAAGGGCATGGGTTGCTTTTGGAAAATTTGCACTGTATTGCATATACGATAGGGGGATCACCCTGGATAACACGTTCCAGATACCACGTAGTATATTTAAAATGGCCTTTTACTTTATTCTGTATGCAACCAATTTCTTGACCTTAATGGATTTTTCCGAGATTCTGATGACCTGCCCTGAAGTCATCAATATCAGGTCAGTGAGGTCCAACTCCCTGCATCCCCACTGATCAGTTGTTTCAGGAGGCAGTGGTGCCTCATTGCAGCTTACCAAGCACTGCACCATCATTTGGATAGGGGCTATGCTTGGTAAGCTATATTGTAGCTCAGACCCCCAAGCTCTGTTGGGCTTGCTGGACTGTGTCTTGTGAATTAAGTGGAGTTAAAGAACCGGAGTGCTGGTGCTGAGTGTGATTCTGTGGGCTGTTTGAGAGGTTGCAAATAGTTGCATATAGTGTATAGTTTATTGCAAGGGAATTTTTGTGCTATTTGTATCTTGGTAGTGACATAATTTAAAACACTTTTTTTCCCCTTCTGCTGAGTACCTGGGTTAGGCGAGTGGTTTGTGCTCCCAGGTGCTATAAATTGCCCACTTAAAGGGATTCTGTCAGCAGCATTTCACATATTGAGATATTTATACCATTGGATTGGGCCAGTTATAAGCATTTCTAAACTGTAATTGTTATAGGTCACTGAGGCAGTTTTTCAGTTAAAAAAACGATTTTTAGGAGCTGTCACTCACAGTAAATAAGGAGCCCAAGGGGAGTTCCCAACCGTTGCTGGAGCCCGGGCTCGGCGATTCCTTGGAGCCCAGGCACGCCCACCTACTTAATATTCACTTCACTTCGTTCAGTGAAGCTCCGGCTCCGGCGAAATCCCGCGCATGCGCAGTACATCCAGAGGCCGGCGCCCGTGCAGTCTGCGGGCACTGGCCTCTGGATGTACTGCGCATGCGCGGGATTTCGCCGGAGCCGGAGCTTCACTGAACGAAGTGAAGTGAATATTAAGTAGGTGGGCGTGCCTGGGCTCCAAGGAATCGCCGAGCCCGGGCTCCAGCAACGGTTGGGAACTCCCCTTGGGCTCCTTATTTACTGTGAGTGACAGCTCCTAAAAATCGTTTTTTTAACTGAAAAACTGCCTCAGTGACCTATAACAATTACAGTTTAGAAATGCTTATAACTGGCCCAATCCAATGGTATAAATATCTCAATATGTGAAATGCTGCTGACAGAATCCCTTTAAGGCTCTTTGAGCTTGCTCATTTGTGCTCGCTGCACTAAGTGGCTTGTGAATTAAGTGGAGTTAAAGAACCGGAGTTTAAGACAAGGAGCAAAAGAGCCTGTAAGTAATCTACTTTTTTTATCTACTTTTTTTTTTCTTTTTCATTTCCATCTTCATGGTTTGTTTTTGCAACTGGGATAATGGCTAGCAACATTGGAGATTTCCTGCACAATCTGCCATATGTATGCATTACTGGAGCAGGTGTTCCAGGGTGAATACCACTGTGAAAGATGTGAGCATGTTGCCCATCTGGAAGCTCGTCTTAGAGATCTGGAAGAGCAAAATGCAACACTGAGGGTGATTGACAATCTTGAGAGGAGCATGCTGCTCACTGAGCAAGCAGTTAGTGGGGTGGATATGGAAGTTGGAGATCAGTTGGTGGATGATCAGGAACAGGCAAGTAGCTGGGTTAATGTAGTTAGATGGAGTAGAAAGGAATCCAATAAGGGGAAGGCCAATTCTGTTCTGTGCTTCCAAGCAAAATTGCCAAGTTGGGTAATGATGCAAGGGTGTCAGTTTCAGAAATGGCAGCCCTAGCGGATACTGTTGTCCCTAACAGCCAGGAGAACAGCCCAGCTAGTAGGGGGATGGTAGCGCAGGTAGGCCTAGACAGTTAGTGGTTATAGGGGATTCTATAATCAGGAAGACGGATAGAATAATTTGTCGTCAAGACCGCCTCAACCGAATGGTTTGCTGTCTCCCTGGTGCCAGGGTTCGGCATGTGGTGGAACGGGTGGATAAATTACTGGGAGGGGCTGGGAATGACCCAGCTGTCGTGGTCCATGTTGGTAGCAATGACAAAATAAATGGTAGGTGGAAGGTCCTTAAGGATAATTTTAGAGAACTAGGCTCCAAACTGAAGGGAAGGACCTCCAAGGTAGTGTTCTCTGGAATACTACCTGTGCCATGTGCTACACAGGGCCGTCAGCGGGAGCTTAGGGAGTTAAATGCATGGCTTAAGTCTTGGTGTAGAGCAGAAGGGTTTGGGTTCCTAGACCACTGGGCTGACTTTTCACTGGGGTACAAACTGTTTTCCGCAGATAATTTGCACCTCAATAGAAGGGGAGCTGCTGTGTTGGGGGAGAGAATTCCTGCTGGGGTGCAAATGCATTTAAACTAGGGACGAGGGGGGAGGATGTGGCTATAAATATGGAGGTAGACAGGCTAGAGAGGGGTCAGAATATATTGGTATGAGGAACGGATGGTGGGGGGAGCATTAGAAAAGTGGATAAGGAGATCCGTCAGTCGCAAACCAAATCTGAAGGAAGAAAAAATCATAAAAATAAAAAATACATTTCCTAAATTGGATGACAATGTTCACAAATGCTAGAAGTCTAGCAAGCAAAATGGGAGAGCTTGAGGCCTTGGTACTAGAGAAACATATTGATGAAGTGGGTGTTGCTGAGACATGGCTGGACTCTTTTCACAATTGGGCTGTAAATCTTCAGGGTTTTACACTCTTTAGAAACGATAGGGATAAACGCAAAGGTGGTGGTGTATGTCTGTACGCTAGGAGTGATATGAAAGTAAGTGTGAAAGAAACAATTGTGGATCAAGGTTGTAAGGATGCTGAAACCTTGTGGGTGGAAATTCAGAGGGAAAAAAATGAGAAAATAATTCTTGACGTGATCTATAGACCCCCCCAATATAAGTAGATCAACTGTATGTGCAAATGGAGCGGGCGGCGCAGTAGTGATAATGGGAGATTCTAACTATCCAAACATAGATCGGAAACATGGTTCTGCCAAGAAAATTCCTCAGCTTTTTGCAGGATAATTTCATGGGCCAGTTTGTAAAAGATCCTACTAGAGGTGATGCTCTTCTGGATCTCGTAATTTAACAATGCAGAACTTGTGAAAAATGTCACTGTCCATGAAAAACTTGGTAACAGTGACCACAATATAATTATTTTCCAACTTAACTGTAAAAAACAAACTCAGGTCGGTAGGGCAAAAACACCTAATTTTAAAAAGGCAAATTTCCCAGGGTTGAACGCTGCACTTCAGGAAATAGACTGGAAGCAACTATTGTCAGATAATGACACTAATGCTAAATGGGAGATCTTTAAATCTACTTTGGATAAGTATATTGTTAAATACGTTCCTAGAGATAACAAGTACAAACGAATAAAATTAAACCCCACGTGGCTTACAAAGAGTGTAAAAAGTGCAATAAACGACAAAAAGAGGGCCTTTAAGAAATACAAATAGGAAGGAACAGCTGTAGCCTTCAAAAATTATAAAGAACTAAATAAATTATGTAAGAGGGTAATAAAATCAGTGAAAATACAGAATGAAATACAAGTGGCCAAAAAAGTAAGAACAACCCCAAAACATTCTTCAAATACATAAATGCAAAAAACCAAGGTCAGAACATGTAGGACTCCTAAATGATGGCAATGGGGTGTTGGTCCCTGGGGATCGGGAGAAGGCAGAGCTCCTAAATGGGTTTTTTAGCTCTGTATATACAAAAGAAGAGAGGGCATCTCATGAGGTGGTACCACTGGTGGAAATGCCTCAAATAACATACTTACCTGGCTGACTGTAGATATGGTCCTTAATATGCTAAAAAAAATTAAAGGTGAACAAGGCCCCGGGTCCAGATGGATTATACCCTAGAGTTCTAAAGGAGCTCAGTTAAGTTATTGCTTTGCCTCTGTTCATAATATTTACAGATTCTTTAACGACAGGCATTGTACCAAGAGACTGGCCCAAGGCGAAGGTGGTGCCCATTTTCAAAAAGGGTGCTAGGTCTTCACCAGGAAATTATAGACCAGTAAGCTTAACATCCATAGTGGGAAAAATGTTTGAGGGCCTTCTACGAGACTACATATAGGATTATGTAACTGCCAATAATGTAATAAGTGATAACCAACATGGTTTTACTAAGAACAGAAGCTGTCAAACTAACCTGATTTGTTTTTATGAGGAGGTGAGTAGAAGGCTAGACAGAGGAAAGCCTGTCGATATTGTGTTTTTGGACTTTGCAAAGGCATTTGATACTGTCCCTCATGGATGGCTAATGGGTAAAATGAGGTCTATTGGTTTAGAAAATATAATTTGTAACTGGATTGAAAATTGGCTTCATGATTGTATCCAGAGAGTTGTGGTCAATGATTCCTACTCTGAATGGTCCCCGGTTAGAAGTGGTGTTCCCCAAGGTTCTGTGCTGGGTCCGCTATTATTTAACTTATTCATTAATGACATAGAGGATGGGATTAATAGTGCTGCTTCTATTTTTGCAGATGACAACAAACTTTGTAACACAGTCCAGTCTATGGAAGATGTTAATAAGTTACAAGCTGACCTGGACAAACTTACTGTTTGCCACTTGGCAAATGAGGTTCAATATAGATAAATGTAAAGGTATGCACTTGTGGGCGAATAATCTGCATGCAGCATATGTCTTAGGGGAAATGAAACTGGGAGAGTCACTTGTTGAGAAGAATCTGGGTGTATTAGTAGATCATAGACTAAATAACAGCATGCAATGCCAGTCAGCTGCCTATAAGGCAGTGGCGTACCGCCAATATAGGCAGGGTACGCAGCTGCTACGGGGCCCGTGACAGGGGGGGCCCGGAGTGGATAGAAAGCCCCGCCCCCTGCAATTTCTCCATTTGTGAATGTTATATAGCCATTGCCATAGTCCTATCTGGGGCACGGACGGCCCCTGCTTCCACTCTGCTCTCCTCCCCCCTCCCCTTACATACATTGTGTGCATCGGATGTCCCTGTAGCCATCACTGCAGCTAAGCGAGGGCTCGCTCTCCTCTGTTTGCTGGGCGCTGCACTGACCAATCAGCATTTAGCAGTGCTAAGCTTCTGTTGCTGATTGGCTGGTGCATCACAGCAGCAGACAGAACTGAGAGGGCGGGACTTGGCAGTCTTCAGAGAAGCCACCAGACTCCAGCTCCCAGCATTGCTAGCAAGTTTCTGAGACTTGCCAATGTGTGCCACAGACAATGTGAGTGCTTCTGTGTTTAAAAAAAAAGTTAATAGGTGGATTGTTAGTGGGGGAAAGAGGCTGGGCTCTGCTGGGGAAGAAGCAAGCAGAGTTTGGGAGGTGTATGTGTGTGTGGGGGAAAGCTGGGGGGTTGTCACACTGTTCTGTATATAAGGGACAGTGTGCTCCCTCCCTCCTCCCATTAACTCTGCTTACTGTTCAAACTCATATAGAGGACAGTGTGGCTGTCCAAAGGGCTGTCTTCCCTCACCATGAACTGTGGGGGGCCTAGTGCACACTGAGTATCAGCAGCAAAATGACTTCAGATATGGGGGGATGGACTGTGTCAGGCTTTAGCACAGTGGGCACAGGCAGGATGAGCGATGTGTATGCGGGCCCCTGCCCTGCACTCGCTCAGCTGTGCTCTCATATATATGGCGCCCTGTGCCCACTCTGCTAAAGCCTGACATAGCCCATCTGTGCCCGGCTTTACCAAAGCTGGCAGGAGCAGTGATGTGTGCTGTAGATCACTCGCTGCAGCCCCAGTGAGATCCTTACTCCCATACACCACTGTCATGTCATTGGTGTAGGAGAGTACGGTTTATAAAGTGCTTTAGGCACCTGAATTCAGCGCCTATTTCTCCTAGAGAAAAAAAGTGTTAGAAAATGTCATTTTAAGGTACCTACAATAGGTTTTAATAAACTTTATTTAAAAGTTTAGATACACTTTGTCAGGGACACCCAAACTCCATCTGGTGCAAAACTAAACTTCTTTGCATGCCCTGCCTTGTAGTTGCAATAGCTGGAGGGCCGCAGGTTGGATATTCACGCTTTAAAGGGGTATTCCAGTTGTTTGACGTTATCCCCTATCCACAGGAAAAAGGGAGGGGTGATGAGGGAGGAGCCAGGGCAGTTAGTGGGATAGGCCAAAGGTGGGTAGTAGGCGGAGCTGGGGGGCCCTATTCAGACTCCTGCTGTGGGGCCCAATGATTTCTATGTACGCCCCTGCTCTAAGGCCAACAGAATTTTGTCTTGTATTAAAAGAGGTATGGACTCGCGGGACAGGGATGTAATATTGCCACTATACAAAGCTTTGGTACGGCCTCAACTGGAATATGCAGTTCAGTTCTGGGCACCAATCCATAAAAAGGATGCCCTGGAGTTAGAAAAAGTACAGAATAGAGCCTCTAAACTCATAAAGGGCCTGAAAGATCTTAGTTATGAGCAAAGATTAAATGAACTGAATTTGTTTAGCCTTGAAAAAAGATGTCTAAGGGGGGGACATGATTAACCTGTACAAATATATAAATGGACCATACAAAAAATATCAAGGGAAGATATTCTGTGTTAAACCCCCTCAAAAAACAAGAGGCCACTTTCTACGTCTGGAGAAAAAAAGATTCAGTCATAAGAGGCGACAAGCACTCTTTACAGTAAGGTCTGTGAATCCCTGGAATTGAGGCTTATGATAATGTATAGAAATCTTGTTCTACTCACCCTTTCCCTTGGCCCAACCCCTTTTTAAAAGGAAGATGGACATTGATCCAGGGATCGATATAGCGGGAGTAAAGGTTGGACTTGATGGACTGTTGTCTCTTTTCAACCTTAGCAACTCTGTAGCTATGTAACTATATAACCAATGAATGTGATGTCACAGACTTAGGAAGAGCCAGCAGCACTGGCTGAAGCATTGTGGCCCTTCAAACAGCTGATTGTCAGGGGTCCCAGGAGCCAGACCCCCACCGATCTGAAATTGATGACCTGTCCTGTGGATAGGCCATAAATATCAAAATCCTGTAAAACCATTTAAGTTCTTTTTGAATGATTGCCACAATCCAGTCCATCTTAAAGGGAACCTGTCATCAACTTTATGCGGACCTCACTGAGGGCAGACTGGGCCCGGAAAAGAGTCACGGCCACCTGAGTCATGGTTATTCATAATCTCCTGCTCTCCCCGCCTATTTCCTAGAAAGAAAGGGAGAAAACTAGGTAGAAGACTGTCAGTCATCAGCAGGTGGGCAGAAAGATCAGGAATTCATGAATAACCATGACTCTTCTCAGGTGGCCGTGAATCTTTTCCAGGCCTACGCTGCAATGATTGTGTCGTTGGTTCTCGGCAACCAGTTACTTTTAACTTTTAAATGACAGACCGCTGAAATCAACTCACCTGTCTCTACTTTATTCTGCCATTAGTATGCAGTTCCCTTTAAACAAACATGTGAGCTTCTCTAGGAGCAATCCTTGTGGCGGGGCTTGTGGATCTTTCCATACTTTCAGAATAGCCTTGGTATTGTTTAGTATCTACCGAACTAAACAAACCCTAAAGTGCATTAACGTACAAAGTTGGTTAGGTGTGTTTGGTTAAGGTCATAAACCTTGGTCCAGAAAAGCAGAACAACCTTTCAAAACCATAGACAATGAGCAATATCTGCTCATGGAGATCTGCAGTGGAGGCATGAGTCTGAGGGGAATATGACCATCTTAAAGCCTCTAACAGGTGAGATATGATCTGTTGAAGGTTTGTGAACTCATTTCCAGGTACCTAGTGTTTTGTAGAGACTATATATTTAAGAGATCTGGAATATCCAACCTAGGGAAACTAGGGAAGGTGGGGAGCCATGCCACCAATCCAGTAGTTCAAAGTACAGTGTGCATTTCTGAAAAGTTGCTATTTGCCCTTTAGAGCTAAAAAGTATGTAGAAAGCGGAGTCCCATTCAGCAGCCTCCAATAACAATTTAACCCATAATTACCATTAGAGATGACCGGATTTTATATTTAGAAATTTGTTTCCACTTCGTTTAGTGCTGAAAGCAGAATTGCGTTATGGATTCCGTTACCATGGACACAATAATGCAATTCTATGACGGAAGGCCTTTAGAGGCATTCCATTATTCATTCCGTCATAATACAAGTCTATGGGCTGCTTAACGGATCCGTCCAGTCTCCGTTATGCAGGAGAGGACTCCAAACTTCTATTAGGGACGGAATGGATAACGGAATGCCTTTCTAGACCACCAGGTGTATGACAAGAATGCTGCCATTAGCTGCAAAAGCAGCCCGTGTAAAAGGCCATCATGTAATTTAGTGAGAAAATTGGCAAATTTTGTAGAATTGGAGGCATTTTCCACCCAAACTCTAGGAAACATTTGATTAAAAATCCTGTGTTTGCCCATAAGTATATACTGTACATCTATGTGTACTACCATCGTACCACCATGTTTTCTCCTTGGTCTTAAACTAGCCACTATAGATGAGCGAATCAATTCTAAACTAATAACATTTGACCCAAATTTTCCAAAACTTTGTGTAATATCTGACTCTTAATGTGTATCTGTAATGTGTACTGCCTACTGTTATATCATGAATTAGTCTTCAACTGAAAACACTAGCAATAAATATCAGAGAAAGAAAATTATATAGCCGCGTAATTTAGCTTGTCAAAATGCATAGCAAGTACAGTATATCTATTCAAAGTTTTAATTATACCGATTAAAACCAGAAAACAATACGGCTTTTCTTTGAGCAATTATGGGGCCATGGTAATAGATGACATGCGATAGAAAACAATCGAAATATAAAGCCCGTCCAGAGCTTAATAATAGATTAATTGAATAGAAGAAAACACACACTTTACGCTATGAATATCTTTTGTGATGCTTATTTAGCCAGAAGATTGTCTTCGAGATTTAATTAGCCTTGATGAACAAAATGAATAATTTAATACAATTAGATGGGTATCTGTGGAAAGTGCTCTGAATAAGTGACATAACGTAATACCGCAATGGAAGCAGGAATGCTATAATGATAGAAAAATGGAGGCAGGGAGAAGTACATATAGACTATGAAGACAGGGCTAGGTGAAATGGAAAATATGACAATTTATTAGTGCCTACAATGTCATGCTAATTGTCCATGATGACACTTACCTAAAATGGGCTAAAACATCATTACTATTCATTCACTGTAATTTACTAATGTAAGCCAGGGACAGGAAATGAAAGGAGCCTGTGTATTGCTAGACAACTAAGTTTAAATTTTGCTAGGAAGCAAAAAATAATTCAAAGGTCTCTGGATTCTCACCAAATATTCAATTTAAAAGATGAAGGATGTATTAGGATATTAGAAAATGCAGATCAGGTGGAATCAACAAAGGTCTTTTTATACTCCTTTCACTGACCCAGGCAGTTGATCATTTAGGAAATATGTGAATCACTGCAAAGATTGGGCCAGAAGAGGGGTAGGACAAACACATAATGGTGGTTTTACATGGCCCGGTAGTCAGGCAGATTATCAGGGACCAACTTTCCTACGAGCGCTCGTTTCCGACAATCTGCCTATCTAAAAGTATAGCCGATCACTCGATGAATGAGCGAAACGCTAATTTAATAGGTGAAACTAAAGTTCCTGCTGGCAAGTAAATTATCATTTCAGGGCAGCAGACAATGCTATCTAAACAGTAATCTGCTGCCCAGAAACAATGCAGCTGTATGAGTGACGAGTGATCTCAATAGTGACTGCTCCTCCTCATACTGTGGAGATGATTGCTGTAGCCAGTTGTCAGGATGGAATGCTTCCTTCTCGAAAATTAGCTGCTCCTCACCCTGTCAAACCCACTTTTAGAGTGTATTACATAATTCATTACTGCAAACGGATGACTGATGAATACCAAACAAATTATCCATGCATTAGCCATGGTCTATACTTTACCTCTAATTCAGATACTTGAAGGGGTGTTCTAGCAAAACAAAAATAATTGGCAATGGGTTGAAAGGAGCTGAAAAATATAGTGTGTCACGTAACAGGTAGGGAATAGTGCAGCCCTGAGCTCCACCCACACCACTATCCCTACCTACTTGCATGGTCCGTCCTAAATGACGGTGTGCAACTGGACGGCGGTCCCTAGCTTACCTAAGTGCAGGGCCTTACAGGGAGGGGTGACAAAGGGAGAAAACGACAGACTAAGACAGACAACACAAATACGTAATCAATACCAGGTTGGGTTGGAAACTGAGAAGTCAATAAATCCAAACATAGGCAAAAACTGGAACCTGATGAAGCCGAGGTCAGTGGATATCACAGGATCGAAGTCAAGTACAAACCGAGGTCAAGAGCCGAGAGATCGCATCAATACAAGGGGTATATGACAAAGTCAAAGTCAAATACAAGCCGAGGTCAAATAAACAGAAGTTGCACATGCAGGGAAAACGCTAGTGAGGTAGTAAGAACAATCACAGGCAACCTATGGCCAGCAGGTTGCCTGTTTAAATAGGCCCAGTTGGGTCACGTGACAAGGCCAGCGTCATATGACCCACGTCCAGCATAACCACACACCTGAGCACCGATTCATTAACGTTGGCACTCAGTTCCTCCCCTGCTCATTGTCTAGGGGATGGGGAACGCCGGCCACACTGAGGAGACGTGCACGGCCGGGTCCTCCTCGCCCCCTCTACGTTATGGAGACGACTACGCTGGGTCATAGCTCCTCCTTACAAGCGGGATGTCGGCGGCGCTGCAGGGAGAGAGCATGCCGCCTCTCCCCATTACAAAGAGATACTTAACTCCATTGTTCCCATGCTGCTGCTGCTGTGTCGGAGCTGCCCGGTTAAAGGCTGATTTGTACTTCCGGCCCCTGTCGTGACACACAAGAAATCTTAAAGTGCTCTTTCAGCCAATTACTGACTGCAGTGGTGACCTGCCTCATGCAGTGGTTGGCATTTTGATGCATTACCTGAGTTTTGAGACAGGAGAGAGCAGCAGTGACCCAGGCAGCATAGTATTAGCAGGCAGCAGCACCAGGGGATCAGTGGAGGTCAGTATCTCTTCTTTTGTGCTTTTAATCTTAGATTAGCCGCAACATACCTTTAACAAATAATGCAAGGCAGACCAGGAAATATCTTTAATAAGATATGCGAGGGAATATGTAGCTTAGAAGTTAAACTACTCCGCAGCATTAAAGAGAAATATTGCAACAGTCCATGATTACATGCATCCAGGATCCATGCAGAGATTCCATTCAAGGGGAGTGAGCGTGTGTACACTGCTACATGGGATATGGTACATTTCTTGCACTTTGTATTCCAAAGGCTATATATGGGAGAGCGGGTTAATTTGTTGGTTAGTTTGTTGGCCTTAGTGACATTTGCTGGGTGTGGGCTGGCCCCACCCCTCTATCTAGGAGCTTCTGTGTAGTGTGTAGTTGGTGCCTGTGAGGAGAAGCAGCTGACAGGGATAATCCTGCCCAGTTGACTACTGTAACTAGTGCCAGCCTCTGAGGGTAAGACGTGTTGTACCTAACAGAAGGTTTTGCGGCCAAGCAAGGAGAGTGCTGGAAAAAGATGAGTCAGTGAAGGTAATGCATGTATATTGCCTATGGACTTTACTGTATCTTGGTTGGGGTTATAAGTCTCAGACCATCTACCAAACTCTACCAAAGACAGATTGGCCACTAGAACCATGCACAGTCTGTTCCTCTTTTAAATAATGCCTCTTGCTCTGAGCCTGCAGCATTATAGCCTGTTCCCCCTTTATATAATACCTCTTGCCTGTGTCCCCTATATATATTACCTCTTGTCTGCTGTATCCCCTGTATGCAGTGCACCTGACCGGTCCTCAGTCCCACAACATCACTCAGTAGTGCAGGCCTGGTCTGCTTCTGTGGAATGTCACGAGTGGCACAATGACATAATTGCGCCATCTGGATGACAAAAAAAGAGCCAAATGGCAAATAATGGTTCCCCTCTCCTGCCAACACTGCCAACTCTTCAATTGTATCTGTGTACTGGGGTCTAGGATAGAATTGAACTTAGGGGTACTTGAAAACCTGGGATAGTTCACAAATACTTTGCTTATGGAAAATGTGTCATCAATTCTTTGGTCAATTTTCCATTGCTTACATGGCACCATCACATTCTGCATCACTTTAAAGATCACTAACAACAGGTAACTTGCAGCTTAAAGTTGTTGCTCATCTTCTAGGGATCTATTTAGCAGGCCGAACTTTCGTGGCTGGAACTGCATAGGGAAGCATACTTACCTTCTCCTTGCTGCTGGGTTCCGTTCTTTGCTTCCCTGCCGTCTCTGTAGTGCTTGGTTCCTCTGCTGTCAACATCCAGTTTGACCCCGCTGCAGCCAATGACTGGTCCCCTTATGGCATGTGACCAACTAGGCATGACACAAGTGCAGAGTCCTCACTGCTATGACAGTGACTCTCCTGCTAATGGGTTTTTACGTGCAAATTTTGATATGTGTATGCGGAAAAAGTTTTGAAAATGTGATTCATAATCCAACTATGCATTTTCTTTATAAAGGCTGAGCCTCTGAATCCTGAGCATCACACAAGCATCAGCCTCTTGTCACCATAGTCAGCGTTCCAGAATTTCGGTTGCACCAGGTTGCTTCTTTGCGCCGAGGTATGCCATCTTCAGTAATCGCATTAAGGGATTAATAGGCCGTAAGGATATAATAAGTTCCCCATTATATAAAAAAGACAGAAGGGCCCTTTGTTGGGAGCCTGTATTCCACTTAGGATACTGCAGAGCTATTATACAGTGAGTTTGAGAGGGGTCACCCCTTAGACTGGGAAAAGAAAAATTGAAGTCTTTTTAGATAAAAATCTTTAGGTCATGATTAGGCATTTTTATCGGAAAAGCGTTGACTGCAATGTGTGGTGTGGGCTCCTGTAAATTTTAATGCACTTTTAATAAATATTCAATTTTACAGGAGATTTCCAGTGCTGTAATGTATTGCTCTTTGGATCTAGTACACTGTCTGCTCTGTGCAAGGATCTCTCCTGTGTAAGGGGTTGGAGCTGATTTCTTTTTTTCTATTGCAGCCTTGGGAATGGAATATGCCAACTTTAAAGACTGCAGTTAATGTGTACAGCGCCTGTGAACCATCTATTTAATTTACTCAATAAAGTACAGCGCACAGAACCCGGCCTCATCCTTGTATGCACCAACTGCTGCACTGCTGTCACATCATTCAGGAAGCCTGCCTTGCTCCTCAAAACCATATACACCAAGGGCACCCCACCTAACATTGGACAAGAGTCCCTGTAAGGAGGAAAGGATGCGTCCTTCCTATCATTACACGACCTGAGTAGCGATATAGAGAGGACTGCACGCTGTGAGTATAACAAGCCCCATCCTCTTCACCTTCCATGTGGCTAACTGAAATAATAGGTGGTGTAACTTTCGTCTGTGCTACATAGTTCAGCAATACCTGCAATCAACAACACTGAAGCAACAATTGCTGTAAAATCTGCAGCTCTCTTGTGTCATTCTAAACAATTTATGTTCATCTTCTACAAACAGAAGAGTCTGATTTTACGACAGCAATGCTTTTAAGGCTTATTGTGGGAAATGAGAGAAGGACAGAGATAACAGTGATATTGGGAGCCTGTAAGTGTATTGCAGTGATTGACAATTTGCTGTATAGATAGAATAGGTAATTCATGTAGGAAGCATTTGCTGAATCAGCGCTGCACATCTCATGTATTGTCCTCTAATCATCGAAAGAGAAAACTTTAAAACAATTATCACAATGGTATTATGATTATGGTATTTTGTGCACTTTCTATCATTGTTTTCCTGGCGGTTAAAGCTGAGTTCTAAACGCAGTGAAACCTCTCCAGAACACCATACATGTGCAGTGACCCACTGGTTCACTGCTAAGGGGGTTAATGGTAAGGTTCAAATGTTTACTTAGATGCTGACTATGTGCCTACACTGGTACAGATGGTTAATGTGACTTTACTACGCACTATGTATTCCAAAAGGCTGAATATGGGTAGGAAATAGTTAACTGGCAGTTCTTAGTTGCAGTTGCCAGGTCATGGGATGGTTAGAAAGTCTTCTAGTAACCAAGCCAGAGAAAAGATCTGTTTTTTGTGTGCTGCTGCCAGGTAGGCCAAGAAAGAACCTTTCTCCCGGAAAGCACCATTCCGGAGAGTGAAATATGCCAGAAAAGCAATGCCATGCTTGGACAAAGTCAGTAAAGTTAACACATGCCTATGACTTTAGACTTTACTGCATGTGGTTTGCTTTATTTTGCTTCTGGCGCCCGCTTCACTACCGAGATGGACTGACCATCTGATCTAAGACTGCACCCCGCAGTTAGGCATTGCAGAGAAGTATTGAGGAATTGCACGCCTTTGGTGATTTGTTATCTACAAAAAGAGACCCAAGGAGGACCACCATCATAGCCACCTCCTTTAGAAAGCCTATAGGAAAAACCTATTCTATATAATGCTTGAGAACTGTGTCTACTGCTAGTATTTGTACTGTGAACCCCATCATCTATTCAGTAAAGGAGAGACTTTATTTCATTGTAACCAAGCTGGCTTGGTCATTGGTCTCTATTCCCAATCAGAACCACCATCCCCATCTCCTGTTCTGCCATGTACCTCATCGCTGACCTAACAACAAGAGTACCCTATTCTCTACCAGGCAGGAGACCCCCAAACAGTATAGAAAGTATAGTTAGTAATTGGATGGAGGACCATATCCAGTGGGTTGTGGTCAATGATTTCTATTCAGAATGGTTCCGGGTTATAAGTGGTATACCCCAAGGTTCAGTGTTGGGTCCTCTAATATTTAATCTATTTATTAATGATATTGAGGGTGTGATTAATAGTACCATTTCTATTTTTGCAAATGACACCATGCTATGTAGTACTGTGCAGTCTATAGAAGATGTCCATAAACTACAAGCTGACTTGAACACTCTGAGTGATTGGGCATCAACTTGGCAAATGAGGTTCAATGTGGTAAATGAGGTTCAATGTGTGTTAAATGTAAACTTATGCATCTTGGTAGTACTAATCTCCATGCATCATATGTCCTAGGGGATGTAACACTTGGAGGGTCCTTGTAGAGAAGGATTTGGGTATACGTGTAGATCGTAGTGTAAGGATCGGTCTCTCTGCTTTGGGCGGCAATGACAGACTTCTCATCAAACAGGATGTTTTCAAGCTCAAACGATGCTTTATTTGTCACACAGCACATCAAACTTCCAAATTTTGCATCACTTGGCACGATAAACCCAGTTCCAGTTTCACACTACAAAATAAACAAACCTTGTCATCTAGGCTTTCACTAATACACAGCACTTTCCTATCTCACCTATAGGTTGTTCTTTACATTGGGAACTCTGGCTTCACACAACCATATGGTCCAGCAGCTTCCTACCTGTGACCAACATGACACATCGGGGTCTCGGTCCATCAGTCCTCCTGACTGTGACCATGCTATACCTTGGGGGTATATGGTCCAACAGCCCTTCTAACTCTGACCATGTGACGTCCCTCTTTTCCAGGCATCACTGGGCCCCCAAACTCAGGCTTTATTCAGCCTTGTGGCCCCGCAGCCCTCCTGGCTGGGACCACATGGAGCCTCTGCAGGCTTCCTTCTCAATTCCTCAAAATCCCTCACACACACTGAGGATTACTTTATCCCTCAGTGATTATGGCAGCTGGCCTCACCTTGGGCCAGAGGAATACCTGTAGTCAACTAGAGGTGTGAACTGAGAGACTCCCACTACCAACTTGTTTCCCAGTCCAAAGAAATCCAGCCCATATAACTTAAACAAAAGATCTCTAGCAAGCTGTGTCTTGCTGAAGCAAAACACATCTCTGGATTTCTGATACTTCACCCAACTAAACTGGAAACACTTCATCGCAGTAGATTAAAGAAGAACTCCCGCAAAAATTTTTATTCTCTGACCTGTTAGAAAGGAGTATGATGTAATCTATAGTGAATGCAATCTTCTTATCAGACAGTGCATTTCTGAGTTATCCCCTCTCTTCTAATTGTAGCTGGGTCATGTGACCAACTCCCTGACCTCCAACTGACCCAGGACAGGAAGCCAGTCACTTCTCTATTCATTCCTATGAGACTGAAAGTGAGGCTCCCATAGGAATGCATAGAAAATTAGACTTCCTGTCCACACATAAGATGATGTGTGAGTTGGTGGGTCTGATTGCTGGTCACATGACACAGATGAGAAACATCAGGGAGATATAACTCACAAGGACAGCCATTGGTAAGAAAATGGCATTCACTACAGATTACATCATGTACATTTCTAGCAGGACATGGAATAAAATTTTTTGCGGGAGTTCTTCTTTAAATAACAGCATGCAATGTCAATCAGTTGCTTCTAAGGCTAGCAGGATATTGTCATGTATTAAGCGAGGCATGGACTCACGGGACAGGGATGTAATATTACCACTTTACAAAGCTTTGGTGCGGCCTCATCTGGAATATGCAGTTCAGTTCTGGACACCAGTCCATAGGGACTGGAAAAAGTACAAAGCAGAACGACTAAACTGATAAGGGCTCATGCACACGAACGTGTGCCGGCCATGCCCGTGCTGCGGGCCGCAAACTGCGGTCCGCAATGCACGGGCACTGACTGTGAGGCCACCGCATGCGGATCGTGGACCCATTCACTTGAATGGGGTCCGCGATCCGCATCCGAGGGTCCGCACCGCAAAAAAGTAGTGCTTGCGCTACTTTTTTGCGGTGCGGAGGCACGGCCAGAAACACCACGGAAGCACACTGTAGTGCTTCCGTGGTGTTCCGATCCGTGCCTCCGCTCCGCATCTCCCGGATCGCGGACCCATTGAAGTGAATGGGTCCGTGATCCGTGATGCGGGCTGCACACGGCCGGTGCCCGTTTATTGCGGACCCGCCGTAAGTGGCCCGCAGCACGGGCACGGCCGGCATACGTTCGTGTGCATGAGCCCTAAGAGGCATTTTTCTTAGTTATGTAGAAAAATTAAAAGAATTACATTTATTTAGTCTTGAGACGTCTAAGGGAAATTTGGCACACCGGTACATCAGGTGTCCGGGAAGGTTTTAGAACGGGTCTCAGCTCTCCATGACGTACCGTTCCTGAGATATTCCCAAAAAATGCATTAGCCAATAGAAGCCTGGTCACATGACCCTTATCAGCCAATAGAAGCTCACAGGCAGTTAGTCTCCTCACACACCAGGTTTCCATAACAACCTAGCCAGTTCACTGCTGTAGGTCTGCTTTAAAGGGGCAGAGCGCTGTGAATGACAATGTTAAAGGGGTATTCTGGTTACCATAAATATAACTTATGTTTTAGACTAACTCATCATCAATCATTACCTCATATAATGTAAATTTAACATATTTACCGTTCAGTAGTAATAAAAGATGTTTTCTTCCACTGCTACCCACTGTATTTTCTCCTAAATTACTATGGCATCGACCTATAATTCAGGCCACCCTCAAAAGAAGGACTTAAAACCCCCACCACCAGGTCCCACTAAGTCACGCTCCTGACTCAGTCAGGCCACGTCCCTTCCATGCCGCATCTGACCGGGATTGAAAAAAATGAATGTAAAAATCAACTTCTGTCAGCTGCAGGGGAGGGGGGGTGACTTTCTCCCTGCAGCTCATGCTCAGACTGTACAACACTGCTGTCTGAGAGTGAGCGGTTCAAAAGGACATCTGTGTGTCCGTCCAGGACCTGCGCATGACAGAGGACAGGGAGTCTGAAAGAAAGACTGTCCAGCCTCCCGCCAACGTGAAGCCGGCCCACCAGTCCCCATGAAGCCACACCCACACGCCTCATGGTTCCATGAAGACACAGAGGAGAAGCTGTCTGAGCATGAGCTACTGAAAGGGTGGACATCCCTGTGTCTGTCCAGGCCCTGTGCCGGACGGTGGACAGGGAGTCTGAAAGCCAGACTGTCCAGCCTAAAACTGGACCTTTGGCCACCCCAGGGCCAGGCTGATGTTAAGGGTGGCCAGATGTCCGGCTTTAGGCTGGACAGTTCGGTTTTCTGGCTCCTTGTCCTTTGTCCGGGGCAGTGCCTGGATGGACGTAGGGATGTCCACCCTTTCAGTAGCTCACACTCAGACAGCTTCTCCTCCGTGTCTTCACAGAGCCAGGGGGCGTGGCCTCATGTTTAGTGGCGTGGCTTAATAAGGCCCGGGGGCGTGGCTTCATGTGGACCGGGGGCACTGCTTCACGTTTGGGGGAATGGCCGGTGAGGTCTGGCTTTCTGGAGTGAAGACAGCGGCCACCCTAGCTGCTGTGGAGGTCACAGTTAAGGGGGAGGGCGCTGTTGATGTTTCTGTTAGGGGGCAGGCTGCTGTGGAGGTCACTGTTAAAGGGGCGGACACTGTAGAGGTCACTCTCAATATCTTTTAATGACACACACACAAACATTAAATGAAATAGATTAAATATACCTGGGCAAAACCGGGTCCTTCAGCTAGTACAAATATATAAATGGGCCATACAAAAAATACAGAGACAAACTGTTCCGTGTAAAATGCCCTCAAAGGACAAGAGGGCACTTCCTCTGACTGGAGAAGAAAAAGTTCAGTGTCCAGAAGAGTCAAAGCTTCTTTACTGTAATCTGTGGAATAGACTTCCTCAGGAAGTGGTCTTAACACGGACAGTGGACAGTTTTAAAAAGGAAAATACATACAATGCAACCGCACACCGCTAACCAGATAAAGCACAAAATGCCATAGTGATATAGAGTATTCTAAAGCTAATGCTATGCTTGTTTAATAAATTAGAGACTCTTGGCAAATATATTTTGTACTAAATTATCTGAGCCCATTCACCGAATCGTCAAGGTGTTCTCTGCAGAATGGGAACCTAACACTATCTCCTACCTGTTATGTGCCAGACTTGGCTTCCATATAATCAGGGGGTGTTTTGTTCCACATGCATGTTGTATACACTCTGTCTTTTGCCATTTCTGGTGCTTCAAAGGCCTCCCCTAGTTCAGGAATGCAGATACTAGCATGCATGCCGAATCACTCGGCATTTTTAGTTGCACTGATTAAAAACAACCTGTGGGGCAGATGGGCTGGTCAGGAGTGCATGACCAAATGGAGTAGCCACACCTCCAGTACAAACTTACAAAGAAAAAAAGAGAAATTTCAGTCAGCACATCCCAGAGCGCAGGTGCTGGTTGCTATGGCTAAATACATGTCAAAGGAAAATACATACAATGCAACCGCACACCGCTAACCAGGTAAAGCACAAAATGCCATAGTGATATAGAGTATTCTAAAGCTCATGCTATGCTTGTTTAATAAATTAGAGACTCTTGGCAAATATATTTTGTACAAAATTATCTGAGCCCATTCACCGAATTGTCAAGGTGTTCTCTGCAGAATGGGAACCTAACACTATCTCCTACCTGTTATGTGCCAGACTTGGCTTCCATATAATCAGGGGGTGTTAGTTATAAAAAGGCTTTAGATGAATTCTTAAAAGTAAATGACATTAATTCATATGCAAATGTGTAGAGTCTCACTTCCTTTTATCCCCACCTATCCCTTGGTTGAACTCGATTGACTTATGTCTTTTTTTCAACCGTATTAACTATGTAACTATGTAATATAAAGACAATATCTTTGAGGGTAACCAAAGCCAGTTTATGAATGATGGGAGGATGAACAGTAGGAACATGTAATTAGCTCTATAGGTCAATTGTGATGACAGTTCCCTTTAAAGAAGCGGTAAACAGATTTTTTTTTTTGTGCAGGACACACTGTCACTTTAAAAGCAGCTGTCTATTGTCTATTAGCTGACATGATGATCACAATTTTTGGTGGATTGCTGTGTGACCAGATATCTCCTACAGAACCGTCTCGCTAGTGCGACCTATTTGAAATTACCCCCAATGCATCAGTGTTCTACTTTTTAACAAACCTAGGAACATGGGGAAAATAGCCTAGCCATAGAGAGAGATGCCTTGGATGTAGCTTGGGGGAAGTGATCAGCTTTGTATGCAGACACAGCAAGATAGTAAAACAATATGCCTGAGAAAGAGAACACTCTCCCCTGAGTTGCATCCAAGGCATCTCACTCAGCCAGATGTAATCCTCCTCCATACTGATGAGGGGCAATATCTCGAAATAGCTATCCGAGGATGGATATATGGCTTGGCTATATAAGCTTGTCAATACACAGGTCTCACAGGGTCCCATAGCCAAATTTACTATGGACTCCCTGCCACACCTAGTTACCCAATATGTACGCAATGCCACAGTTTTCTGCTGAATTTCATTTTTCTTTTAAGCAGAAATTTTAATTTAACAAATTGTAATAAAAATGTTGTCCTCCACTTTACCACTTAATTCAACTTTTATGGTGGAAAAAGTGGAACAGGTGCTTCACAACTATGGCACCCATTCTGAACACCATGAAAGTAATTTATGATCAGAAATATGCCTATATTAGTTTTTCGAAGCGTTCAATTCTGGTTATCTCTTTATATGTAGTTTATATGTCATTCATTGAAGGTGGTTTATCTATAGATAATCTTTAAAGCGGCTCTGTCACCAGGATCAACCCTATTAAACCAGGCATACTGGCTGGTAGGGCTCATCATGCTGATTAAAACTGTATCTTTCTTTTGTCTATATGTTAAACGACTGCAGAGATATAAGCGTTGTTATTCATATGCAAATGAGCAATTTGAGCACTCAGAGGCAGGGCTGAATATTCTGAGCACTGCTGTGTAACACTCCCTGTGTTCTGCACATGTCCTCTCCCCTTGACTGACAGGGCTAGACATGCAGAGGGCAGAGCTGTGTCCTAGTGCTATGTGCTAGCCAGTAAATATTATGTACTCTATGTACTATAGCTTCACCACACTGAGATCTGCTCATAAAGCTAATCTACATGATACTGCTGTATTCACAGACACAATGTATGATTATACAGACACCAGTAATGTGTGTTGGCTTATAAGCATAAAAACACCATGATTCTCTGGGAGGTGATGCTATAACTTAGTGGTATAGTGGCCTGCCCTACATCTAGAGATCCTAGGTTCAAATCCCAGGAGAAGTATATATTTTCTTTTCTTTTTTTTATCTTCTATTTTTTTTTATTCAAAACCATATTATTTATATAATATATAATAATAAGGCTTTACTATATTGAGAAAGTGTGTTTTTTGTTTTTTGCTAAAACCTATTACTGGTTTATTCACAGACACAATATATAATTATAAAGAAACCAGTAATATTTATTAGCTTTCTAAACATAATAAAGACATAGGCTTTTCTTATGGGATAAACGTGGAAGAAAAAAATTTTCTGAAGAAACAAAACTAATGTCCCTCCCAAGCAGGGGCGGATTGGCCATAGACCTTACAGGGAAATTTCTCGGTGGGCCGATGCCAAGGGGGCCGCCTGGGCCCTCCTCATGGCCAATAGTGGATGTTTTTGGGGATGTATTTTGTGCTATTTTTGTGATATTTGGCTGTGTTGAGGTGGTATAATGTGCCACAATATGGTATTGCTGGCCTTGCCTTCCATCAATTTGGACCCAACTACAAAACAGGGCCACTTTTAGTATTTTTTCAATGGCCACTTTAAGTTCCCAGTCCGCCCCTGCTGCCAAGATTCAAGCCTGGGGTTTCTAAATACAAAACCAACCACTTAACCACCAAGCTATAACATCTCTACATAGAGATGCTTATCTTTTCTAGGCTTATAGGCTAATACATGTTACTGGTGTCTGTATAATCATATATTGTGTCAGTAATATGTATATTAGCTTTCTGAGCAGATCTTAGTGTGGTGAAGCTACGGCACATAATGTACATGATATGTCGATGCTAGCACACAGCTCTGCCCTCAGCCTGCTGTCTAGTCCTGTCAATCAATGGGAGGGGGTCATGTGCAGAACACAGGGGGTGTTACACAGCAGTGCTCAGAATATTCAGCCCCGCCTCTGAGTGCTTGAATTGCTCATTTGCATATGAATTAAAACGCTGATTTCTCTGCAGCTATTTATCATACAGACAAAAGAAAGGTACAGTTTTAATCAGTATGATGGGCCCTACAAACCAGTATGCCTGGTTTAATAGGGTTTATCCTGGTGACAGAGCCCCTTTAAATTGTACCACTATACAGTGGAATATTATTGCTGTTTCTGTGTTAAACATAAAAATGTCCTTAAAAATAAAAAGTTAAAAGAAATATGCCTATATTAGGCATATTTCTTTCGAGATTGCTGCACAAAAGTTATTTGCACCGCAATCTGCGTCTTTTCCCTGCTCAAACCACTAAAAAAGTGAGTGTGGCGTGGGTGGGGAAGGGGTCGGGCCAGCATCATTTTCTATGCCTGTTTTAGGCATAGAAAATGGTCTAAATGTAAGCTAGCAAAGAATCTGTCTTACATTTAGATCAGCGCTGAATACGCTGAAGTTATATAGAGGCGGGCGACTCTACATAACTTCGGCGGGATCTACCGCCAGCACAAAGACTTATTAAGACCGGCATCTAAAATGCTGGTATTAATCAATTACCTACCCCCCCCCCCATACCCATACTTCTTATTACATATATTTACACCAAACAACTAGTAGAAATACACTGATAAATCTGCTTCTCTCCTAGTACAAAGCTGTTTGCCTGCAGCCACCACTAGGGGGAGCTCAATAGGAATTTACATACATACCATTGATCTATTTGCACTGTTTTGTTGCCCAGAGAAGAGGAAAGGGTTCAGTGTTGGGGCACCCCCTCCCACCGGGGTTGGAAGAAGTTCAGTCTATACAGTATTTGCAACTTGTGAAAACTACAGTAAATTTGTATAAAATGTTTTTTTTAACAGACCTTTTATTTGTGTTCATCTATGTTATTGCAACAGAGTGTGGGCATTACTTCTAAAAATCAGATTTCCTTAAAGGGTTATTCTCATTTTAGACAATGGGGGCATATCGCTAGGATATGCCCCCATTGTCTTATAGGTGCGGGTCCCACCGCTGGGACCCGCACCTATTTCCAGAACGGAGCCCCCGAACTGAATGAGGGCGCACTGCGCATGCGCAGCCGCCCTCCATTCATTTCTATGGGGCCGCCGAAAATAGCCGAGCGCTGGCTCGGCTACTTCCGTCGGCTCCATAGAAATGAATGGGAGCGCACCGCGCATGCACGGCCCGGCTCCAATTCATTTCTATGAGCGGCGCGGGGAGCTGCGCCTGGTGGTGGCCGGACCCCCGGAAACCTGGGGTCCTCCAGGCGCAGCGCTCCCCGCTCCGTTCTGGATATAGGTGCGGGTCCCAGCGGTGGGACCCGCACCTATAAGACAATGGGGGCATATCCTAGCGATATGCCCCCATTGTCTAAGATGAGAATACCCCTTTAAATAGAGCAGTGTAAAAGGGCGAAGCAGGAGTTTTCTGACCTACGGCACAAAACAGTGATGTGTAATCAGTGTATCCACAGAGGTTACAACCTAAACTGCCCAACACACAAAGGCTCTGATTGTGTTTTCCACTGTTTGTTAAAGCTAGTTTGAACAAGTACTTTTCACTGTGAAAGAATCTATTCAACTTTAATATTATACGGTACAGTGAGATATTAGGTAAAAGATGAGACTTACACAGTAATGTACACAATAATATTGGAACCCTTTAACCAATTATTGCCAGCTAAAGCATTGATGGCATATCTACTATATCTATAGGCAGTAAACGAATGGAGAACGTGCACTGCACATTCCATTCACTGGTATCTGAGTTAGGTTTGTTTCACACTGTCAGCACAGCCTTCCAGCAGGCTGTTCCAGCATAAAATGCCGGGAATCAGACAGACAAAAAGAAATACCTTTTTGTCCGTCTGATTCCCGGCATTTTATGCCATACGATTCTCTGCATATTTGCCGGGTTGCAGTTGGATCTCTGATGGACCCCATTATAGTCAATGGGGTTGGACGGCATTCTGGCAGCAGTAGTGTCGGATCCTGCAGGCTGTTCCTGGCCGGAACAGCCTGCCGTATCTTTAAATGCTAGTGAGAAACTAGCCTTACAGAAACTGACAAGCAAGTGTGGAGTACCCTCATTCTCAATATTCATAAGGATTCCAAAAGTGGAACGTTTATGGAAAATTCTGTGGATATATATAATTGTCTAACTTGGGAATACTGTTTTTATGTTAATCATATTTTTTTTTTTTGAATTTTTGGTGATTTTCTTTTAATTTTTCATGTCATTATCTGCAGTGGTGCTTAGAAGTTGACAGAACTTTCTATATTTCTGCATACATTTGACCAAAAACTACATCAGAATTTCACAAAAGTCCTAAAAGTAGATAAAGATAACCAAATCAAACAAATCAGACTTTGACAAAGTAAAAAATATCAGACTTAGTCGTTTATTTAGTGAGGAGATTGTCCAATATCACATGTCTGTGAGTGGCAAAAGTATGTGAACCTTTGCTTTCAGTATCTGGTGTGACCCTCTTGTGCAGCAATAACTGTAACTGAATGTTTTCTGTAATTTTAGTCCTGCACATCAACGGGGAGGAATTTTAGCCCATTCCTCTGTACAAAACAGCTTCAACTCTATTATGTTAGTGGTTTCCTCCCATAAACTGCTTGTTTCAGGTTCATCCACAACATTTCTATTGGATTAAGTCCATTTAAAAACTTTAACTTTATTCTCCTTTAACGTCACAAATTAGGCGAATCCTCAGGCAGTGCAGTGGGGAAACAAAGAGTGGTGTAAAAATGACCCCCAATGTCGTTTGAAATGCTGTTAAATTACTAGCGATCATGCTCTCATTTTTCTGCTGACCATGTTTAATTTGCTGCAATGATGACATGCCTACCTATCCATGTGACCGCAGCAGCCAATCAGTGGCCCGAATGGTGTCCGGTGCACAGAAAAGTAAACATATTGTAGCAGGGGCCACTGGAAGAGCATCACTGGATCAGGTGAGTATTAGATCTTTTGGAACTTTACGCCAGTTCCTCCCCTTGTTAATTTTTTTTGCATATTGTGGTGGTTGTTTCTGTGTGTGCTGGAACCATTCTAATATTGAATGCAGAGTAAGGGCTCATGCCCACGAATGTAAGAGCTCCTTGCCTGTATTCTAGACCACAAATAGCCAATCTGCACTACATGGGCACCAGCTGTGTGCAGTCGGTGCTTCAGATGCGGACCCTTTGACTTGAATGAGTTTGTGATCCGCAAGATACAGAAAAAGAAAGGTCATGTATTATCTTTTGTCGTGCAGAGACAGGGACCCAAAAGCCCATGGAAGCGCTTCATGGTGTTTCCGTGGGCTTCCGATCCGTGCCTCCACTCAGCAAAAGATAAGACATATCCTGTCTTTGGCCATATCTTGCTGATTGTGGACCCATTCAAGTCGATGGGTCCACATCTGCATCACGGACTGCACCCGACCAGTGTATGAATATTGCCGACCCGCCGTTTGGGGTCCACAATACGGACATGAGCCCTAAGACAAATTTAATCATCATAGGTAGGGTATTAACTAACAGCTATGAGGACCACATGGATACTTAAATAGATTTTATGTGAATCTCCAATTCTTTATTACTGGGATTCATTGGGCTGCCCAACCACCAATAGTCCAGTATACTGGATAATCCGGCAACACAGCATGCAGAACTTTGAGAATTTTAATGTTTTTTATGACAAACTTAGAAATGTATTATCCAGTACCAAGATCTAGTGGTTGCTCAATATCTCTGTTGTAATAAGAACTATTCATTTTTTTAAAGGGAATATCTAATGAGACATTTTTGAGTGCTACATCTTATGCTTTAATTAGTTGCTGTACACAGTAAATTGTCATATGAAAACAAAGTACTTTGCAAACAGGAACGTTCAGGACTTAAAACACTCAATTTGTATTCTTTTCTTAGTGCAAACAAAAGTACAGTCTATTCTCTTCCCTCAAAAGCGCAGAACAAAATAAAATTTAACCCGTTTCAATCAGAGACAGATCCTAGTAATTGTGTTGAGCGAATCAAAGTGAAATGGATTGAATTCAATCCAAATTTCAGGAAAAGTTCGATTTGCCACAAATCTGAATCCCCCCCCCCAACTTTGTGGTAACAAATAGTTTTTTCCCCCTAAAATAGTGGCTACACCTTTTACAATGCGAAAGTAAAAAGCCTGGGAATGCGATATGACCCATGATGCGGTGTAGCCTGTCAATTAGCAGATAGCCAACCCCTTTGATGTCACAGCTCTATAAAAAAGCCTGGTCTCCGCAATTTTACTGTGAACTGAGCATAGGGAGAGACATGACAAGTGCTAGGGACAGTGTTTTAGCTATCTTTTAATTGTAGAATATTGGATAGGGACAGTGTAGGGAGATCATAAGGAGAATTTTCAGACACTGTAGAGAGAGCATAGGGAGACTGCAGGGACAGTGCAGGCTCTGTGTAATCGCCCTGTGCATCTTGTTCCACTGCTGTGCCATTCATTCTTAATCAGTTCTGTTATACATAGACTTAGTCTCAACAGCCAGTCTAATATATAGGCGTGTGTACCTAGTTCATCTGCTGCACAATTGATAGTTAATCTGTTCAGTTATACGTCGACATAATATGTAGGCGCATTTGTCTACTCTATCTGCTGCGCCATTCATACTTCATCTGCCACATTACTGATTCAGTAACTGTACACTATGGCCAACAGACAGTTGCCTGGGCCTTAAAAGGAGAATAGGCAGTGGCAAAAAATGTTGCTCTACAGAGGAAGTACCATTGCAGGGAGTACATACTGTTCTCTAAAAAAATGCAATATGTACAATAACTACCATTAAAAACACCAGGTGATAAAGCAAACTATACAAGCAACTAATCTATATGGGCAAAAACACCACCTTTTTACAGAAGCCTAGAAAAAGCACTGCATGAGTCTCCAGTGCAGCAGAGAGCAGGAGCTTGGCTCTCATATGACAGCTGGGCTCCTGCTCTAACAACCTGGATTGGTTCTGTTTAACCTTATAGGAGCCGCTAATAATAGTGGTAAAAATAAATTGAAGTCTTATTAAAAAAAAGAAATCTCCAAGTAAAAAAAATCTCCAAGTAAAAAAATAAAAATAACATTCCCTCTACATATTTGTTATTGTCGCATCTGTAACAAACTGCACTATGCGTTGTAAAAAAAAACACCACCAGAATTTTGCATATTCACCATCATAAAACAGTATAAAAAGCGATCAAAAAGTGTTATGTAACCCAAAATGATAAAAGAGGGTCTTAGGCCTCTTTTACACAGGGCGTCACGGATTCAGTCCGGATGCGTTCCGGAAAATCCGCACCAATCCGCACCAATCTGCACGCAATCGCAGTCAGTTTTGACTGCGATTGCGTACATTTGTTCAGTTTTTGATGCGTTTTTCACGCGCGTGATAAAAAACTGAATGTTTACAAACAACATCTCTTAGCAACCATCAGTGAATCACGCATTGCATGTTCTATATTCTGTGTTTTTCACGCAGCCCTGGCCCCATTGAAGTGAATTTTCACGCAACGGCGAACTGATGCGTGAAAAACATCGCTCATGTGAAAAGCCCCATTGAAATGAATGGGTCAGGATTCAGTGCGGGTGCAATGCGTTTGCATCACATATTGCACCAGCACGGAAATCTCGCTCATGTGAAAGGGGCCTTATAGGTCTTGGGATGCAGTGATGCAAAACATTTAGGGGAGGTTTACTAAAACTGGTGTAAAGTAGGACTGGCTTAGTTGCCCATAGCAATCAATCAGATTCCACCTTTTATTTTTCAGAGCTCCTTTAGAAAATGAAATGTGTAATCTGATTGGTTTCTATGGGCAACCAAGCCAGTTTTCTGTACACCAGTTTTAATAAATCTCCCCCTTTCTTTTTGATAAAAAGAGTTTTTTGTTTTAGAAAGTAGAAAAACTTAAAAGAAAAAGAAGCTACAAATATTTGGCATCACTGTAATCGTAGTAAGTAACGCTATGATGTTATTTATGCAACAAAATGAATGATCAGGACTCAGCACAGACCTATGCCTCCTGGCTTCACTGTGGCTTTGGGTGGCCACTACATGTGACAGCAACAAAATAGGAAATCGTACAGACAGTATCAATCCCAAATGGAGCTAGAATGGGAAATCTGTCCAATGAAACACTGTACAGTTGAACTGATATTAAAGGTGTTGTCTGGTCTAATTAAAAAAACATATGGCCACAGCAGTGTATTAAGCTGCCCTCTGTTCCAATGAGGCAGCCTCCAGTGGACCCTCCAGGACTGAAACAGAGGACTGTTCCTGGTCATGAGACCACTGCAGCCAATCCATGGTCTCAGTGGCCAAGTGTGCAGCAGAAAAAAAAAAATAGGATCCTGTAAAAATACAGATCCTGTTACATCAGTTGTCATCCATTTGAGTAATTTCATTCTTAGATCAATTTTTTTAGTACTAGAAGAACGGAAAGCTAAACGGTGATGTGAGCTCACCCTTAGGGTGCTGGCACACAGTACAGTTCTGACATGCAGTTAGGATGCAGTTTTTTATTGTAGCAAGCTGAAATTAATTAAATCATTCCCTCTATGCAGGACACCAGGGTTTAATGAGGCTGCTAAACTGGCTACAGTGAAAACTGCATCCTGAATGCATGTGTGTGCCTGCACCCTCAGGCTACATTCACACTACCGTATGAATGAGTTTTCATCCGTTCTGCAAAATTGAAAATTGAAAATATATGTCAAAATATGTGGAGGCAAAAGAGGAAAGCCCTCCTGTCTCAGAGGGGTTAAAGGCAGACCATCAGTTGTAAATGCTGCAATTAAATGAACACTTCTGGTTTACAGTGTATAATAAGACCGCTAATAGAATACAAGGATTAGGAACATATTGACCAGTTCTGTCAGCAGCAGCGTTTCCAACCGGGGAAACAGATAAGGAGAATATTTCATTCATTCAAAATTCAGGCCACTTGTGAACTTGAACAGCTGGTAAATGGAGTAATGAACTCTGCAGCCATGTTTCATACAATCATGAGGGACCTGTTACAGAAAGGAATCGGATACATTTCTGTGCAATATCAGATTGGGTACATCTGGACATAGGAACCTGTCTACATTAAACTACAGAGCCCCCGTCATTGAAGAGATGACAGAAATACTTTGCTGTAGTGAGTGTACGGTCAGAGCGATCATTGAACGAAAAAATCCTGCTGCTTGATTAACAATTTACATGAGTAATGGTCATTACACTAAATGCAAATGTTGGCCATACTGATCAAGTAGCTCTTTTCCAGGCAGATACTCAGACCAGAGTCAAATATAAAACCCAAATCCCCAGATTCCCCCTAGTTTCCATGGAAGCTATTAACTATAATGCCGGCTGCTAAGTGTAAATCACTGACTTGAAAACATGCCCGTGAAATAATGCCTTAATCAGCTTCTGTTACAGCACTTATGGCTGATGCGAGGGGCACAGAGTCATTGTAGATTTTTCAGCATTGTGTCACTGATTGACTATCATGAAATGCTCTAGGATCCAACAGCATCAGGGCTCATGCACACGACCGTATGTATTTTGCACTCTGCAAAAAACGGATTCGCGAAAAATACAGATGATGTCCGTGTGCATACCGTATTTTTCAGAACAGAACAGCTGGCCCCTAATAGAACAGACCTATCCTTGTTATAATGCGGACAATAATAGGACATGTTCTATTTTTTTGAGGAATGGACACACGGAAACAGAATGCACATGGAGTAATGTTTTTTTTTTTTGCAGTACCATTGAAATGAATGGTTCCTCACACGGTCTGCCAAAAAAAATGGAATGGACACAGAAAGAAAATGTGTTCGTGTGCATGAGTCCTTAGTCTGGTGTCACATATAGATTTTTGGGTATATTTTTGATGGATTCTACAGTTTTTGATATGTTTTTGGCTGGCATTTTTGTAGCATTTTTAGGCAAAACACCAGCTCCAGATGTTGTATGGAAGTCTATTTTAAACAAAAGTGTTTTTTGTAGTGGCATTTTTCACCATTGATCACCATTGAGTTGAATTTTTGGGGGTCAATGAAGTTTTTCTTCAGATTACAGCATGCTCTCGGTCTGGAGTTTTTTTCCCTCATTGCCTTGCATTTTTCTCCCATAAAGATCCATCCTTTTTTTTGTATTTTCCAAAAACACATGCGCAATGTGTGTTGGCATTTTTGTAATGGTGTGTTTTGTACAGGGCCGCTTCTAGCTTTTCTGCTGCCTGAGGCGAAAAATGAAATAGCGCCCCCTTCCCTTGCCCCCATCAGACCTCAGATCAGCGTCTTGTGCCCCCATCAGACCTCAGATCAGCGTCTTGTGCCCCCATCAGACCTCATATCAGATCAGCGTCTTGTGCCCCCATCAGACCTCAGATCAGCGTCTTGTGCCCCCATCAGACCTCAGATCAACACATTGTGCCCCCATCAGACCTCAGATCAGCGTCTTGTGCCCCCATGAGACCTCAGATCAGCGCCTTGTGCCCCCATCAGACCTCAGATCAGCGTCTTGTGCCCCATCAGACCTCAGATCAGAGTCTTGTGCCTCCATCAGACCTCAGATCAACACATTGTGCCCCCATCAGACCTCAGATCAGCGTCTTGTGCCCCATCAGACCTCAGATCAACACATTGTGCCCCCATCAGACCTCAGATCAGCGTCTTGTGCCCCCATCAGACCTCAGATCAACACATTGTGCCCCCATCAGACCTCAGATCAGCATCTTGTGCCCCCATTAGACCTCAGATCAGCGTCTTGTGCCCTCATTAGACCTCAGATCAGCGTCTTGTGCCCCATCAGACCTCAGATCAGCGTCTTGTGCCCCCATCAGACCTCAGATCAGCACCTTGTGTCCCCATCAGACCTCAGATCAGCATCTGTGCCCCCATTAGACCTCAGATCAGCGTCTTGTGCCCCCATCAGACCTCATATCAGCGTCTTGTGTCCCCATCAGACCTCAGATCAACGTCTTGTGTCCCCATCAGACCTCAGATCAGCGTCTTGTGCCCCCATCAGACCTCAGATCAACGTCTTGTGCCCCCATCAGACCCCAGATCAGCGTCTTGTGCCCCCATCAGACCTCAGATCAGCATCTTGTGCCCCCATCAGACCTCAGATCAGTGTCTTGTGCCCCCATCAGACCTCATATCAGCGTCTTGTGCCCCCATCAGACCTCAGATCAGCATCTTGTGCCCCCATCAGACCTCAGATCAGTGTCTTGTGCCCCCATCAGACCTCATATCCGCGTCTTGTGCCCCCATCAGACCTCATATCAGCGTCTTGTGCCCCCATCAGACCTCATATCAGTGTCTTGTGCCCCCATCAGACCTCAGATCAACACATTGTGCCCCCATCAGACCTCAGATCAGCGTCTTGTGCCCCATCAGACCTCAGATCAGCGTCTTGTGCCCCCATCAAACCTCAGATCAACACATTGTGCCCCCATCAGACCTCAGATCAGCGTCTTGTGCCCTATCAGACCTCAGATCAACACATTGTGCCCCCATCAGACCTCAGATCAGCGTCTTGTGCCCTATCAGACCTCAGATCAGCGTCTTGTGCCCCATCAGACCTCAGATCAGAGTCTTGTGCCCCATCAGACCTCAGATCAGCGTCTTGTGCCCCATCAGACCTCAGATCAGCGTCTTGTGCCCTCATCAGACCTCATATCAGCGTCTTGTGCCCCCATCAGACCTCAGATCAGCGTCTTGTGCCCCATCAGACCTCAGATCAGCATCTTGTGCCCCCATCAGACCTCAGATCAGCGTCTTGTGCCCCCATCAGACCTCAGATCAACACAATGTGCCCCCATCAGACCTCAGATCAGCGTATTGTGCCCCCATCAGACCTCAGATTAGCGTCTTGTGCCCCCATCAGACCTCAGATCAACGTCTTGTGCCCCTATCAGACCTCAGATCAGCGTCTTGTGCCTTCCTTGTGCCCCCCTCAGATCAGCGTCTTGTGCCTTGTGCCCCCCTCAGACCTCAGCTCAGCCCACCCAGCCACTTAAAAAAAAACATACTTACCTGTCCTGCGCTTCCGCTGCCCTCAGCTCCCGTGCTCCATTGTCTTCCCTTCCGGAAGGGAAGACAGTGGAGCGCGGAACCTGAGGGCAGCGGCAGGCAAGGACAGGTAAGTATGTTTTTTTTTAAGTGGCTGGGTGGGCTGATCTGAGGTCTGAGGGGGGCACAAGAAGCTGATGGAAAGCGCAGTGCATCCACCAGCAGTGTTTAACTGCTGTGTGGATGCCGCCCCTCAGAATTACATAAAACTGCCGCCTGAGGCAAGATCCTCATCTTGCCTCATGGCAGAAGCGGCCCTGGTTTTGTACCAATTTATTATCCCCATACTACTCCACGGCGGAAGTGATATTACAGGGAAGTACATGCTTTCCTATTGCAAAAAACACAAGGCATACACAAATGCTATGAGAAAACAAATTGATCAAAACAAAATGATCAAAATGCGTAAAATAGTTAAGTGAGTCAAGTGTTTTGGAAACTTTTTTGGCCCAAAAAACCCACCACACAGTGGCTTAGATTTACTGTACTAATCCTATAGATGACAACAACATACAGTAGAGGGTAAAATATCAAGATGTAATGTTTTGCCCTTTCTTTGACTGCTTGGTTTTAGACCAGTTTTATTGGGAAAAATGTACAAAACGTCTCATGTCAATTTTTTAAAATTTGTCTTAGCTGGGCATGGAGCAACCCACTGTAAAAATGGCACAAATACACCATAACTTTGGTGAAAGTATCTGCTCCACTGATGAAACAAGCACAAACATTCTACTTTTCTGGCACAGCGCACTTGATACTTTATCCTCTTAGACAAGCAGTCTAGACATAAAGCAGATGTATCACAGGGGCTCAAGCTAGATCATAAATCTGGTGCGGGAACAGACACTTTTGCCTAACCCTATACAAACTATTGGTTGGCTTGAGACAGAATTTTAGAATTATGGTGCAATTTTGGCCATGCCCATTTCCTGTGAAGCTCCATCTTTTTCTGATAAGCCCCACCTCTTTTCACCTCTCCCAATTTGCACCACTTTTTAGACAGATTTCTGGTGCAGACACATTAGTAAATCTGTGCCTTCATTTGGCCGCTTTCACGTGTTTAGTGTTTGGTATCAATATTTATCCAAAACCAGGAGTGTGTAAGGCCTCTTTCACACGAGCGTGACGGATTAGGTCCGGATGCGTTCAGGGTGCATTCAGGAAAACTCGCACCATTTTGCAAGCAAATTCAGTCAGTTTTGACTGCGATTGTGTTCAGGTGTTCAGTTTTTTCCGCAGGGGTGCAATACGTTTTGATGCGTTTTTCTCGCACGTGATAAAAAACTGAAGGTTTACAAACAACATCTCTAAGCAACCATCGGTGAAAAAGGCATTGCATCTGCACTTGCTTGTGAATGCAATGCGTTTTTCACGCAGCCCCATTCACTTCTATGGGGCAAGGGCTGCTTGAAAAACACAGAATATAGAACATGCTGCAATTTTCACGCAACGCAGAAGTGATGTGTGAAAAAAAACGCTCATGTACACAGACCCATTGAAATGAATGGGTCAGGATTCAGTGCGGGTGCTATGCGTTCACGTCACGCATTGCACCCGCAAGGAAAACTTGCTCGTGTGAAAGGGGCCTAAGGGGTATGATCTGAAGGACACAACTCTGCAAACAACTGCTTACATATCATTCGTATACCATTTATGTAGTTGAATCTACTGTAAGCTGTTTAAAGGGAGTCTGTCATCAGTTTTATGGTGCCCTAACTAGGGGCAACATACACTAGTGACAGATAGCCCTTAGCAAAATGCTGGGTCACTTTTTTTTAACTGACTGAACCGTTTTGCTAAAATCTTGTACTGAACAGCTCCACTGCATAATAATCAGTCCTGAATATTCATGAGCTCCTAGCTTTCTCCACCCACAAGCTGCTGATTCAGTTGGAAAAAACAGTCAATCAGTGTCAGGGGGGCAGGGAGAGCCGGAAGCTGATGAATATCAGGACTTGTTGGCTTGCACTGTAGCTGTTATAACCTAGCAGCATAAAACCAGTGACAGTCCCTTTAAACCATATTTTCTTGTGCACACTGATGTAGTTATTGTTGTTCTCCTGCCATCTAGTGGCAAAAATATGTAATCACTCTTACAGACTGAGTGAAGACAGACCTTCTATGATCTCACTTCTTGTAGGCTAGGCGGGTCCTCATGGGCAGCGTGAAAACTGAGTCTAGAAGCAGAAGGGTC
The DNA here is from genome assembly GCA_900303285.1 of Rhinella marina. Taxonomy (NCBI): domain Eukaryota; kingdom Metazoa; phylum Chordata; class Amphibia; order Anura; family Bufonidae; genus Rhinella; species Rhinella marina. The sequence continues at coordinate 40,048 of ONZH01003441.1, forward strand.
TGTAGCACAACTCTGCATGCGAGAAGAACTTTTAGCTACACTTCTGTCTCTAAGAGGGGTTAAGGATTCCTTAAAGGAATAAATATTACTTTATTATAAATATATCCCCAAATACCTTTCATTAATTATAATGGATCATTTTGTCTAGGGAGCAATCATTAGGAAAAACAAAATGGCCACAGTCCTATTAGTACACACAGAACCTGTCCTAATCACACAGCAGGACAAGTTACTTCACAACACCAAGAGAAAGAGCTGCCTCATCCTCCTCTCTGCTCAACCTTTCAGGGATTATGATCCTGAATACAGTTTAATACGATATTTAGCTGAATCTCTGTAGGAATGGATTTCATGAGGAGACATGAAGTACAGAGAGGATGGACAGGACAGACTGTGGTAATGGAGAATGTACTAATAGGATGGCGGCCATTTTATTTCTCCTAATGATTGCTCCCCAGACAAAATGAGCCATTATAACAAATGAAAGATATTTGGGAATATATTTATAATAAAGTAATATTTAAGTATTTTCATGTTCTTAATTTCTGGAGAACCCCTTTAAGTGAGTGCAGACTGTGCCCATAGAGATAGGTACTGATTCCAAACTGATACTGCATGCTGAAGAAGGACCCCTCTGCAAAGAAAGTACAAGACACAGTATAGTACATGACAGTCTCTTTCTAACAAAGCTAGAACCAGCCCTGTACCTCACATGGATCCAGAGATCTCCCCATTCATAGCTCTGCTAGAGTTATATCAAGCTGGCAGCTCAAGAGGATAGTCCTTCCTGCTGCAGCTCAGGAGGCGTGTCTTTTCTGCCGGATCTCTCTCTGTATCACAGCTCAGGTGGCAGTTGAAGGATGAAACTGAGCATGTGCGATCATCTCAGTGAGCTAAAGAAATAAGAAACAAAACAAACAGCAGGTGGCGCTATAAAGATACATTTTATTGAATAACTCAGTGTCTATGCTAAATCTTTTCATGCACTTATAAAAGTATTCAGATCTAGGTGTTGGTTTTAAAACTGTAGAATATTTTTTTGTGGGACAACACCTTTAAGTACTGTGTGTCAGTGCATAAAAGGAGATTGTAATGGTCCACTGGTTAACAATAGTGAATTGCTTCAGTGTGGAGAAGTTCAGTAAACATTGTCACTGTTAACAGCATTTATGGTGAGCTCTGCTATACTCCGGTGTTGCCTCCATCTCTCAACATACCTTTGTGGCTTCCCTTGTGTGGACGGTACGGGGCACGTTAACAAGTGGAACCTAAAGAAAAGGTTTTATGGAAAGATTTGTACTTCTTCTGTGTTTTAAGCTAACCTCTGGTTTTGGCTTATGAACACTGATGAAAAACACTGGCCAAATACTGACCGTGTGGACCTTATGCTGTCAAGTACTCAGGGTATCATATATAGAAAGTGCATCAGATGGGATCAGGTTTTATCCTTTCCACTATTTTCAGAACCGCTTTTATATGTACACGTAGAAATGACCACTATATCTTCACAAATGATATCCCACTGTTTTTTGTTCAGGACTATTTGGGATGGGAATGGTTTGACCTATGCATGTGACCACGGTCAGAGATCAGCAACCTTAGATGTGTCAGGCAGCAATGACACTTGACCTGAAAATTTAGTTGAATTGACTTTTTCTAACTGGCTGTGCGTGCATGAGTCAAAGTGCCCTTTGTATTTAACTATCTTTATCTAGTGGTATGCAAAGTCAATGTGCTTCTCATACAAAAGAGAGAGAGAGAGAGAAAGAAAGAGAGAGATTACAAATCTGTTTAAAGTCTACACTCCACATTGGACATTGCAGAACCATATTTTGAAAGCATACTGCACTACCAGGCTGGATTAGAATAAAGCATATTCAACTATAGAGAGTACATCTGGATGAGGTACATGGAGCTTATTTTCTTTATTCAGCTAGGAATTTATTGACACTTTTGTGGGAACTGTGTTTAAATTTCAAAGTAAATATATGTGAAGAGATATTAGTAAAAACTAAACTGGCCTCTTTCTACCATCTATTTCCCTGCAATGCATCACAACATTCATACCAAGGGCACCTCACCTTCCCTTGAGTAGTAGGGCTTCACCAGGGTACGTATGCCATAGGGGACACCAATGCACCCCATCCCCCCCTGCATGGCCCCAAGTGAGAGCTAAAGTAGGGCTAAACTGGGGAGTGACACCATCATCTGTGACTACCACCAGTCCTGTCCCTCACCTCTTCTCCATAAGCCTTACCCACCAGACCTGTTGCACATACACAGATTTTTTCCTCAGATTGATATGGAATCCTTGAGAAACTAATTGTGGCATGTCCCTCTGCATACTCAGGCATGGTATTCAGCCAGTTCCCTCAGGTTCTCCAGATCCAGTTGTTAAAATTACAGATCCGGCTGGCAGCTGGAGATGAGCCCTTCCATTCCATAGTTTAGCTCCTTAGGCTTTTTAAAAGTTGGGAGGTATGTGTGTGTAGTGTATATGTGGTGTATTTATGTATGTGTACCATGTATATGGTGTATTTATGTGTATGTGTGTTGCATATATGGGATGTATATGTAAACATGTGTCATGATGCTGCATGTCCACCGTTGAGTAGGGAACCTGTTGTTAAAAATTTGAATCCCACCCCTGTGCATACTGCTGCCTTATATTTATTATCCTCTAGGAACCATGGAACCATAGGAACCCGGATTTGTTAATGATTGTGGTCAGCACTACGAATACTGGTTTGGATTAGTTATGCAATAGATTAATGCATGTGCCGCTGCTCACAGTAACGCACATGTGCAAGATTGATGAAGTCTCGCGTTAACAAAGGCCATATTCAAAGAGCCCCATTGGAGGCAATACATATTAATATATTACAGAGATAGGGATGGCAATGAAAATTAGTTACAGTATGTAGTTGAGTCGGTTCATCCAAAGCAGGGTGAACCGGTTTGCTCATCACTTTCACGTTTTCGCATTTTGTTGCACTCTTGTGCTAAAATAAAATAAAAAAAATTGTCCCCATCATTCTGCACTTAAAACCCTAAAATGACAAAGTTAAAACAGAATGTTAGAAATCTTTGCTAATTTATTGAAAAGGTAAAAAAACAAAATCTTGCATTGATATACCTATTCTGACTCTTTACCCAGGACTTAGTTGAAGCACCTTTGGCAGCAATTAGAGCCCCCAGTCTTCTATGGTATGATGCCACAAGGCTTGCACACCTGAATTTGAAGATTTCTTGCTATTCTTCTCTGGAGATCCTCTCAAGCTTCATTAAGAATGTCTCAGTACTTTGTTCCATTCGGCTTTCCCTTAACCGTGACCAGTCTCCTTCTTCAGATCTGTGCCTCCACACAATCCTGTGTCTGAGCTCTACCGGCAGTTCTTTCCTCCTCATAGCTTGATTTTTGCTCTGATATCTATTGTCATCTGTGACACCTTTTATAGACAGATGTGTCTTTCCAAATCATGTCCAATCAACTGAATGTATCACAGGTGGACTCCAATCATGGTGTAGAAACATCTCAAAGATGAAGAGAAATGGGAGAGCTTAATTTCAAGTGTCATATTAAAGGGTCTGAATACTTATGCCCATCATAATTTAAATTTTTCTTTTTTAATACATTTGCAAAAAAATCTAAAATTCTGTTTTCAGTTTCTCATTATGGGGTATTAAGTCCTGCTTAATAGGGAAACTTGAACTTTCTTGATTCTAGCACAAGGCTACAACATAAAATGTGAAAAAGTGAAAGGATCTGAAGACTTTCTGAATACATTGTATTTACCTATTTAGGTGCCCATACACCTCAGATAGTTGTGTTTTGCCAACAGAATTGAGTAACCTGCTGCCAGACACCACTGGTAGTGGCTTATCTGGGGCTGGGGGGGGGAGACAAAAGATTAGCATGATTAGATTCACCATGCCGATCTTTCCTTCCCTTAAATTTAAGGGACAGTTGGGAATCTGGTCCTACTGAGTTTTAGACCTTATTTATGATTTGGACTATGTTTGCATTGGTAACAACAAAGATTGCAATGAAATTAAAGTAAATGTGGACATGTTCTGTATAGATGAAGGATGAGATTTCTATGTAAATCTATTATACTTCAATAAAATCTGCCATTGCATTTTTACATGTGGTTTTTTAAGCCAAGGTTTTTCCGCTTTGAAAACAACAAGGAATGGGGCATGCTGTATATTAAAGGAAGATGATTATTTAAAGTCCCATTTGCTACCATGTAACATCTGGATCTGGCCCCTATGGTAAAATAAAAGTACTTAAAATTGGAAAAAAATCAATGATGTATTTCACAAAATGGTGGATTTGACCTGTTTTTTTAAGGTCTCTGTATTTTTAATATTTTTGTTTGCTTTGCTCAGCAGGTAGTTCCTCTATGAAGATATCTTCCATATCCAGCAATCAGCTGCAAACCACCTTGACAGCTCCCGTCAAAGTCGCTTTGTTTTTAATGATGTTGGGCACATCAGAGTGAAATAAACAGATGGAGCTCTGATTATCTCCTGTTTGTCATTTAAGAACTGCAGAGCGTGTGCACTTAATATATCACTTTAAATGTGCTTGTCTGTGCTGTTTCCTAGTCACCCTGTGTTGTGCTGAATATCATAGGGAAGATCACCGGTAGAACAAATGTTTACTGCATATGTGAATATTTTAGACTAGCATTTCAGTTCAGAACATTGGTCCACATTTACTAATGTGAGTGTGCCAAGAATGTGGCTTACAAGTGTCAAACATTGGCGCATTTCTGGTGCAAAAAAGAATAATCCACTGTACCTTGATTGATAAGTTTGCCATGATTTAGCAGAAAAAGGAATGTGGTATAAGATGCAACAATTAGTGAAAAGAGGCAAAACTTTAAATGTGACAATTTGTACCAACATTTAGCTCAAAATCCTGTGCGAAGTACATGATCAAATTTTCAAGCACCTAGCTCCAATCTGCAGCATGTAGGAGGCCATAAAAGTCAGATTGAAAGCAAAGTTTTTACTCACATGATGGGTGGTTGGGAGAATAACAACAGATGAGAATGACAGCAAGAGGTGCACAAATGCGAACCTCTGCACAGACAGATCATCTGATTAGAAGAATGGTGTGTATTGATCCATTTTGTACTGCAGGTGGAATGGAGTAGGTTCCTGTCTGTACTGAGGTCAGCTTTCCTTGGTGGGTGGGCACAGATATTTTTTGATCAAAATATTTTGCTAAGATTTTTGCAGTATGTGTTTATCATTTTTGTGTTTCTTTTATTGTCTTGTAGTACATACTTGGAGGTGTGGCTGCCTTCACGTCTGAATGCACTCCCATCATCCCATCCATTCTACAAGTCCTTTTAATTAGTGTGATACATACAACTGAATTTGCTTTTCCTCTCATTGGGTGCCTGATGGCACACATAAGTGACAATCATAGCAACATAGTAAATGTGTGGTTTCCACTCTCCTGAATTTAGGTGTCCACTGGCATAGAGATAGGTATTGAAGAGAGTAGGTTCCCATCTGGATTAAGGTCACCTTGCCATGGTGGCTGGGAACAGATATTTTTTGATCAAATATATTTGTTTATCATATCAAATGTGGTATTAGTTTATATATATCGATTTTGCATTTAGTGCCTTGAGAGTGCTGTTATGTTCTGTGTTTTTCTCAAACAGTGTCTACACAAAGCATCAGAAGGTGTTTGCATGAGATTGGGCTATGAGTCCAGCTACAGATATTCCATAGACCTTGTGCCACCGCTCTTAAAGGCTATCATGGCAATAAAGGTCTTTCCTCTTCAGTGATAAGTCCCACTTTTGATTTGGATGAAATGATAGCCAGAGATGATTCAACACCGTCATGAAGAGACCTTCACAAGGGAATGTCACACTGGTCCTACTCCTGGGATTATGGTGTGGGGTAGTATAATGTATGGTAGCTGGACCCCTGTAGTCTTTATTTCAGGTACACTAACAGCTCAGCATTATATTGATTTGGTCAGTGAATCAATGGTAAGGCCATTTCTGCAAAGTGTTCAAGGAGCTGTTTTTCAACAGGATACAGCCAGGCTACATGTTGCTCATACTAATGTGAGCACCCTGCATGGCCTAAATGTGCTACCATGGCATGCAGCATCTCCCTACTTGTCTCTCATTGAGCACCTCCAGGGTGTCATTGGTTGTCAATTGCAAATAGAGCTACCAGCAGTGGATCTTGATGATTTGCGTGCCCATGAACAACTCTCAGACAATCCTTAATAACCTCATTGATAGCATGTCAAATACATGTCAGTGCGTGTATTTCTGCATGAGGTGCTCATGCTCGATACTGAATAAATCCTGTGATTTCCATAACTACACAATTTTCCTTCTTGTTGCAATTTCAATGTTGAGGATAGTATTTATCAAATAAATATTGGCAATATAACACTACCAAATTTTGAAATCAAAACTTTATTGCGTATAAAGGACATTTATCCCTTATTTGTAGCATACTAAATATGGATGATCTTGTTTTTATCTTTTGTATCGGATGGCCCATTGCTTTAATACACAGATTTGCTGTAAAATTTTGATTAACAATGCAGTTGACAGATGCAGTATTGATCATGCTGGGGATCTGGTTACTGGCCAAAAAGATTTGCCTGACATGCCTTTGATGCATGCACAGGAATAAGTGAGCTGACATCAGATCCTAACCCAATGAGCTTTCATTCTAATTTTTCTATATCAGCCAAATAACCTATCAGTATGTTTTTGTTATGTGGATGAATGTGGAGCATCTAGAAGAAACCTACATTAGGATTAGGGTTACTTACAAATTTAATACACTCATAGGCTCATAGCTGTGAGCACCTCTGATTTAAAGGAATGTATGAACTACATTTTTTTGTTACTAATGAAAGCTATATACCAAAAAGCTATTCTGCTTTTAATTACAGATTGTATACAAATTTATTTTATGCTCCATATACAATTATGGGGGCAGCAATTTTGCTCAGTCCGCTGCTCTGTGCCACAGTATGAACAGCTGAGATTTGCTTGACAGTAGCCGATGATGTTCCATACGCTGGCTTTTTGTGTGACAATTAGGACTATTCTTCATTGTATCTCACCAAGGCTTTTCCCAATTGCCAATCAACTTCTACAACACAGCTGTGCTGCTGACTTCTCTTTTTTGCCTGAGTAGTTGGTCTCTGTAGATCTTGCTAGAGTCTGTTAAGAGCTATAATCTATTTGGCTGCCTGTTTCCTGATCCTCTGCCATCTGACCTGACCTGTGCCTGTTCACTGTGCTGATCCTGTTCTGCTTGCCCTGTCCTTTGGATTGCTTCACAGATTTTTATGAATTCTGCCATCCCTGACCTCTGCCTGTTTCTTGACCATGTGTATTGCCTGATCTCTTGGTGTTATGCACTGGTGTCTATGGGTTAGTGGCCAACCATGTGGGACTATTCCAAGAGGTAGCAGCCTGGTGGCACCTCTGCAGCGAAGGCCAGATCCCCATAAAGGGGTTAAAATGTGAAAACCAGAAGACTGCCAAGCTAATGCTCTCAGGAGCAGCCGGAAGTCAAGATAGTTGGTGGCACAGTGGGTCCATACTCGCTGCTTGCAACAAAAACACATTACAAAATTACAGCTACCTTCATAAATTATTATTTTAAAGGATGTTGATGCAAACTGGAAAACCCCTTTAAATAGGATGTTTCCTAAGTAAGCATGTAAAGCATTGAAACGTCCATGCTGCTTTTGTGCAGCCTTCAAATCTATATTATGGGGATTAAACAGAGATCCTTTCTTCACTTCCATTTCTTGCTCCCAGAAAACACCTAGCCCACTGGCAACTAGAATAGAACAACATAATACACAAAGAAAGGGACTTTATGCTGCATAGAAGACACCACAAAAGATCATAGATTTTCTGCCCAAAGTTAACACTTCAAATAAATATACAGATAAAAAATGTTCCATGTAAATATAGTAAATAATCTCTGTAGTTATTGCCATCTTTGAACTGAACATGAATAATATGGTTAGAAGAGGTAGCAGGCTCAGCAACAAATTACTGATAATATAATAAAATGACACACTTGGGATTTAACTTTATACGCCATCAGGAGATCAGTATGTAGTTTTCAGCTTTACAGCTTCAAACAGCATTGATGCATTTTCTTACAATTTCTTAAGATGAAAGCGTAAAAGTGAAGCAAAGTTATAAAAGAGTTTTCTGATGTTGTCAGCAATATGTTGTTGTTATGTTTGTGTCTGTGAGTGCATACAAAATCTAGAATTTGATAGATTCATGTGTCCCTATTTTAGTAATATGTGGGCATGGATCATTGTACTGTATAGATTGTGCATAATAAAATAGTCACTTATGTCCTGGGTGAACATGGGTGTGTAGTACCCCTGACCTGGGTGTACTACAATTTATATTGTTATGTATTTTATTGTTTACTTTTCGTCAGAGTTACCAGTTGAGAATATGAATGGTAAAGGGCTAACCAGGAACTGGGCTAACCACCCTGTTCCTCACTTCTTGGAAGGAGTGAGCTGGTCCCGCTTCCTGCAAAGAGGGGGAGTTACTGAGTAACCACAAGAGGAGAGGAAGCAATCTGCAGAGCTCCTGTTACAGATTTTCCTGAAAGAACTACTCCGATTTTCCTCAAGTAAAGCCTTACATTGAAGACACTCGTCCGAGGTGTGGGACTAGAGCCAACCGCTAGGCCGGTATCACCTAACTGCGGAATTGCCACCACCCAAACTGCCTCCATATCCTTACTGGTGCCAGAGAAGTTAAAGCCTTTGGCTACAGTAGGTATATCAAGTTCTACGTTGCACTTAGTAAAAAAAATGTGGTGCAACCCATGTCACCATGTAGCCCCAGCCTAAAACTGTGTTGCTATCAGATGTAAGACACAACTTAACACTCAGGCCATGATTTGTTGATAAAGTCAGCTTAGAGATGGGCACTTTTTTATTGTGAAAGTCCTGCACATAGTCTTGGGCTTCATGCACTTCAGCTGATTACGGTATGTACAGCCATGAAAAATGCTTTCCAAGATTATGCTTCCATTGCATTTCAATGTCCAGCCAAGATTCAAATTGAGAGTCCTCGGACATTAAGACATTTTTACCATTTCACTGTTGGTTTTTTGGGCGTTTTGCACCTCTGGTAGCCAGGACAATTTTCACACTAAACCCATATACCCATATATTTTCACAAAGTAGACACCTGGCACGTTGACATTAGTGACTAAATATCAATGGGATGAGCAGTTATAATTGCACAAGATGGTGCACAGGTAATCTTGAAGAGAAAGCAGCGCTTGCACGAGCACGTCTCCACTTCATACAGCTGATCAGAGGAAGCACGAGAAGTGGGACACCTGCTGATCAAATATTCATGACCTTTCCTGAGGATACAGTAGGTTATCATCATTTACCTACTGCACAACCCCTTTAATTGACACACTATAAACTACCAATGAAAAACTATGATAAAAGAAAGTTCCCATATGAAGAACAAAAAAGGTTTTACATGCAATTTTTTCTACATGTAGAAGAAGTATACAATCATCAATGTGTTGTCTGTAGGGATGAGCTAACCTGCTTGTAACGAGGTGTCACACACTGGTATGTGACTAGTGTGTGACACCAAACGGATCCGTCCCCATTGACTTACAGTCGGGTGAGGACGGATCCGGATGGCTGCGGGCCGGGGAGCGCAGGGGATCCGAGCATTGAACCGCTCGTTACGAGCAGGTTCGCTCATCACTAGTTGTCTGTCTTGCCCATCAACACCCTCTCTCTCTATAGCTGCATTTCAGGTATCAGAATAAGGTTACTGGGTAAAAAAAGGATGAAATGTTAGTACAATGCACACTGTGGAGGTGAATTTTGTTTTACTTGGTCATGCTCCCATGTAAACCATCAATACAAGAAAGGAAATAAAAGTGGAACACAAAAATGCCTAATCACATGGTCAGGGACATATCAACAGCAACACATACCTTGATAAAGCTCAAAATACCTCTGAGCAGCATTTAATACCAGCGTGCATCCCAAAATACCTCCCAGCCAGTGGCGTAACTACCGGAGAAGCAGGGGAAGCGACTGCTTCGGGGGCCGGGCTGACAAGGGGCCCGGCCGCCCGGGAGCAGAGTCTTAGTTAGATAAGTTAACAGCATTATTATAATTGTTTTTCAGGGCAGGCCGGGCCCTTCACATATAGTGCGGTCACATTGGGGGCCTGCGGCCGGCCTGTTGTCCATCATCATCCTTCCTCCCGACCCCCATCAGGCTCAGACTGGCCCACTGGGGAGCCCCTGTCTAGTTACAGTCTACATATTAATCAGCAGTGGCAGGCAGCCACAGCTTTCTGCTGGCAAGCACTGCTGTCTGCCGCTTCAATAGGAAGAGCAGAGCTTCACAGAAATACAGAAGGTGGCGAAATGATCTTGACTGTAACGATCACCTTGCCACTTAACTTGCCCTGCAGTGATACTTGTTCTGCCATTTTTCAGTGGCCCGCAGGCTCCGCCTCTTGATCTGTGCGGTGCGGTACCTGCTCCCTGCGCTACACGCACGCACGGTGTGTCCTCATAGAGCCCTGTCTCCTGCCCATGTTGTGGAATCTGTAGAGCGCAGTGGCGGGCTTTTACTGTCTCCTGAGTGTGCAGACGTGCTGCTGGTGGTGCTGCTGCTGTGTCCCCCATGAAACAGAAGCTGCCACAGGTTGCCTCTAGTTCCCCAAGACAGTATGATAAAGGTAAATCTATAGTTTAATAAAAATATATTTTCACATTTTACTGCATTCCCCTCTGGAAATTACAACTCCTAATATGCCTTGTGAGATGCAAACCTTCAGGACCTGCTGGGAGTTGTAGTTTTCCTGCAACATAATTTTATATCACAATTATGATTGTATGCTACAAAAAGTTTAAATAATATTTCTTAAAAATTCATACACACTCCAACATACTGTATCAATATAAAGTACAGATAGTCCTCCCACAACTCCGTAGACATAAATGTAAAAAAATACAGTATTTTTGGTTTCATTTTGTGCTTTAGCTGTTTCTTTTTTTTTTCTTTTAGTATTAACCTGTAGGATAACTAGGTTTTAAGAAAAAAAAATGTAGCTTTCCCATAATAAAGTCATATAAAATTATAAAAAACAGAAAAAAAAGAAAAACAGACATGTATTAGGTATAGCTGCGTCTGTAAGAACCTGCTCTATAAAAATATGACATGATATGCCCTCAGGTAAATGCCATAAAAAAAATTAAATTAAATAAAAACAGTGCCAAAACAGCTATTTTTTGATCAACTTGCCTCACAGAAATAGCCAAGCCAGCGCATGGCATTTTGTGGTGGCCCCATAAAAAATGAATGGAGGGAGGCTCCGTTCTGAATATGAGCATGAGGATATATTATGTAGGAAAAGGATGGCGTGGCAGCCTGGCCTGGTCTGAAAAAATGATCGTGACTAGCCATAGGAGTGGGATTTGCACGGGAGGAGGGAGTTGCAAAGTGGGGAGGGGGGCCCCGTACAAAAATTTGCTGTGGGGCCCAGCCACTTCTAGCTACGCCCCTGCTCCCAGCTTCACTATATAAATACATTGTAGCACAAAATAGATTCCCAACAGCACCAAATAAATACCCCTATTAAGTCAAAATACCCAGCATCTTTGTCCCCATTTGAATGTCTCACCTACCTATGTTTGGGACTTGCAGGACAGGAGCAGTGAGGCTGGAGTTGGAGGGAGAGACCCTTCTGGTAGAATGGAGTGGGTAAAATTGTGATGTCACAGGTGACATGTTGCCAATCGTCATATAGTAAGAAGTATTTCAGATACAGTGGGTACAGATATGTAATATATGGTGCAGTGTACTGATATGTGAGGTAGGAGGTATAAATTACACCTTGTACCTCACATATCAGTACACTGCTGTATATACTATATAAGTGTACACACTGCATTCATTATACCTCATACTTCACATATCAGTACACTGCTGTATATATTACATATCTGTAGCCACTGCATCTATTATACCCAGGGGTGCACCTAGCCTTTCTGCTGCTTGAGGCGAAAATTGAAACAGAAACAGCCAGAATAAAGTCCACTTACATTGTCCTCCCCCAGTAGATGCCCTCCATAGCCTGTGCCAGATTAAACTTTACTTATATTGTCCCCCAGTAGAGGCCCCCATAATGCTCCTTTCCTCCTTCCTTAAGTTGGCCAAACTGCAGGGTGCCAACTGCCTAATAAAAAAAATAAACACACATACTTACCTCCATGGCACTTTCAGCAATGTAATAAAGGCCTCTTCTGGCCTGTGTCCCGGCTCAGGCGGCGCGATGATAATGACGTCATCGCACCGCCTGCGCTGGCCTCTGTTAGGCTACAGGCAGGAGTGGGCCAGGGAGACGATGCCCCTGTGTCCTGCTGCAGCCTTCAGCTGTATCGCTGTCCTGAGGACGGCGATACAGCTGAATATAGAGATGAGCACTTCCACAATGGAAGCGCTCATCTTCCGCTGTCTCTGCTGCCGCCCCCACTTATTTCCAGGGCCGCACCGCCTGAGGCGATCACCTCACCTCGCCTAATTGGCGGTGCGGCCCTGATTATACCTTATTCCGCACACCTCACATATCAGTACACTGCTGGATATACTATATATCTGTACCCACTGCATCTATTATACTTTGTACCTTATATATCGGTACACTGCTGGATATACTATATATCTGTACCTACTGCATCTATTATACTTTGTACCTCACATATCAGTACACTGCTGTATATATTACATATCAGTAGCCACTGGGTCTATTATATCTCACATATCAGTACATTGTTGGATATCCTATGTATCTGTACCCACTGCATCTATTATACTGTACAATATATGCGGGGTGGAGGGGTGTGGGGGGGACCATTCTAGTCTCAATGGCGAGCTTGTCTTGCAGTTCTTCTCCATGCTGTTGGGAACCTGGGAACTACACCATTCTCTGTGCAGTTCCTTTACTAGATGGTACTAGCTTTTGGCATTGATAATAGGGACTCTGCATGGGAGCCAGATGAGAGAATGTATTGAATGTAATTAGGGGGTGGGGCCTTTGGTCCACTACAGGGCCCCCCTTCCCCATGGGCCCCATAGCAAATGCGTGGTCTGCGTCAATTGGAGGTACACCACTGCATGATACACTTTCACCACAGCAGCATGCAGACAGTTCGCAAACTGCGCACCCTTGGCCCAAAAGCCAATAATCATCCCTTTTTGGAATCATCCCTTTTATCATGACAGCAACAAGGGATATGTGTGCAGACAGCCTATCACACACCTTATACACCCACCAAGCCAGCTCAGGACATGTGACTTCCTTCATAAGCTACACACTGCCAACGTCGAAAATAGAAAGTGGTCATAATTATGTGACTTAATTGACCTAGATAATTAGAAAATATACCAATGCCCGAATACTGAAAAAAAAATGATTTCATACCTCCTTCTCCGACACCCTTCTCTCTGATGTTTATCCAGACCTGCTCTTGCTGTTTGTCTACAGACTGCAGCAGTGAAGCGCAGATATACAGAATGTGACTGTCCAAAGCAGTATATAGTCATTTTCTTTTTCAGCATTTGCGGGCATTGGTACATTTTCTAATTATCCCGGATAACCCCCTTAGACACTGTGTTATATTAAATTATGATACTACCATTTTACCATTTAGATGCAGGTTTAGCTAACTGCACTGTAAATCACATTATGTCTTAGATGTATGTGAAAAACAGATTGTGAAGAGTTTTATGGATATTCAACAGTAACGCAGTAGATTTTTGCTTAAAGGGGTTGTCTCATCTGAGACAATGGGGGCATATCGCTACAATATTCTCCATTGTCTGATAGGTGCGGGTCCCAACGGAGAGGGCCAAAGTGGTGGCTGGAGAACTTCTGTCCAACCACCACCAAGCGCTGTCCCTATAGAAGTGAATAGGAGCGCACTGCACATCACCGGCCATCGCTCCCATTCACTTCTATCAACATGATGGAAATAGCCGTTCACCTATTTTCTGCGGTCGCATAGAAATGAATGGAGGGCGGCTGCACATGTACAGACAATAGGGGTGTATCACTAGGATTGTCTCAGATGAGACAACCCTTTTAAAGTCAATATCATTTAACCATGATTCCGTAATGATGATTTTGTGAAATATATATTCCAAAAAACATGGCAGAAGGTACTGATATCATTTGAAGTCATATTTTCTTCTATTAACACATTCAATGTTGAATCTTATCAAATTAGCACTTTACATAAAGCAGTTCCTTAATATTTGCCACATTACAGACGTAATCTGACAATTAAGAACACTCATTTTGTAATGAAATCCATTAAGCAGTGATAAAAGGTTAGCTTTTAAGAACAGATGATATTGGAAATGCCATGACGTTAATTATGTTTGCTAGTAATTTCAGTGGCAGAAAAAGTTCAAGATGGAGAGAGGCTATTAAAGCATATTAGATAACCACTAGAGTAATTAAATCAGAATATATGCTAATGAACTATGAGAGGCTAGATTCTACTACTGATGAGGGTACGATCTTAGGGCAACATGAGCAAGTGTCAATGTCTGGAGTTTGGCTTTTCTTTACATTGGACAAAATTTAGTTCTCTGTGCCTCTATATACTTCAGTAAATGATGATGAGCAGGTTGGCGTACCCCTAACACCAGGAACGGATTGGGAACTTAAAGTGGCCCTGGAAAAAAACCTAAAAGTGGCCCCATGCTGCAGGCGGGTCCAAATTGACAGAAGACAGGGCAACACAAGTAGGCAGGGACAACAGAAGTAGCCAGCAATACCATAGTGCAGTAGAAAATTCTGCCCCAGTAGAATCAAATACCACCGTGCACCACTAGATACTGCTGCCCTCGTCACATTATCCAATTGTATCACCATCCTGAGGAGTTCAGGAGAGCACCTGTGGCCGTTAAGCATCAGATCATTATGTACCTGGTCTGTGGCCATCAGGAGGTCTATGGCCAATCCGCCCCTGACTAACACCCATGAATATGCCCCAACAGCCCACCTACGGTAGCTATGTCTCTGCTTTAAGAGAATGTAGACTTTTTCTAATTAATACCAGATACAGGGACATACATTTTTTTAGCCTACGGTATTTTCTGTACACAGTTATGGAGGCAGCAATTTTGCCTCATCGGTTCTTCTGTTCTACTGACAGCAGATTTACTTTAGCGCAGTCGCATGGACATAGGAAATTGGAATCTGGTAATGGCGCATTGGGGAAGATTTTTGAAAACTTTGTAAAGAAAAAACTGTCTGTTCCCCATATAAACTAATCACAGTAATCACAGCTTTCATTTGTTATTCTGCTCTTTAAAAATGAAAGCTGTACTGTGATTGGTTGCTATAGGGAACAGAGACAGTTTTTTATACGGTTTACATAAATGTTTAGAGTTTTTCTTCCAGTGTTTTACCATGCTGAGTATGCTGTTTGACAACCCTACAGTAAAGATCTAGAAGTCATCATTTGCTGTGGCATGGATATTTTTTTGTCCATCAGCATGGATATGTTTTTTTATCCACAGAGAATTTTCACTGTCACCATGAAAATGTGAAGTAATCTGCAGGCAGCATGTTATAGAGCAGGAGGAGCTGAGCAGATGGAGGTATATGTTTAAAGGAAAAGATTCAGTATAATTTGTATTTCATTAATTTATATTACTGCTTATTCTGGGCTTTGGAGTCTAGGAGGCGGTCCTATCAGTGATTGACAGGTATCTCTGTATACACAGTCATAGAGGGAAGGCTGTCAATCACTGATAGGACCGCCTCCTGGACTTCAAAGCCCAGAATGAGCAGGAATTTAAATGAATGAAATACAATGTATACTGAATCTTTTAACATAAAACTACATATCATTCTGTTCAGCTCCTCCTGCTCTATAACATGCTGCCTGCAGATTACATTGCATTTTCAATGTGACAGGTTCTCTTTAAACTAAATATAAAGAACCTAAAAATATAAGCCTATTCATTTTCCTGTCAAATTCATTTCTTAGCTTAGATATTACTATACAGGCTAGATGACAGAATGCACCATTTTGCTCGGGTGCCTCCACCACCCTGTTCACTTCAGCTTTTCTCAGACACTACCATGAGAGACATCTTATTTGAAAAGATTTTCTTGGTTAAACAAAGAATTGGTCATCATGCTAATACCCGGCTGGTGAACCTTGTTTACTCCAGTAGCAGACATGAGGGGGCATTTGGGCTGACATAGTATACAATAAGACCTCCTGAGAATTTCTAAATGTTACTGTGAATATTCAGGGGGTCCCCACTCACCACAGGGCCTCAACCCACATTGATCCAATCCTGCATCTAAGAAAATGAAGTTATAAACCACATAGCTAGTACAGCTCTATACAGGTTTCCTGATGCCTAGTAATGCAGTGGTACATCTCCCCCAACTTTCATACTGATACATGATAAGACAGATTTGCCGCTCAGTCCAATACTCTTTAAAGATGGATACATTAGCTGTAGGGATGGACTTTACTTCGATACAGCAATACTTAGGCATCACAACTCCTGTACATCTATCATGGAAGGACACAATGAACAGGGGGGCACATAGCATATTATCGGTGGGCCCCCCATGGTGTCGCTGAGCACTGTTTGCTTGGTTTTTTCCCCTCCTCCCTTTTCTCAGGTGAGGTGTTTGGCAACCTGATTGGCTAATTTGGTTGCCTACCTGTTGCTGGGACAGGTAATCTGCTACTTCATCATTTGTGGACTGGTTCACAGTGGCGGGAAATTGGGGTATATATTCCCCTGTTAGAGGTCTGGAGGCTCGTCCGTCACTAGGAAGAGCAGAAAAGAGGATGTTGCCTGAACATCTGGAGCTTTGGAGCATAAGAGGCATCAAGAGCAGTGAAGATCAGCAGCTGAAGAAGCTGAGCTAAACGGCGATGGAACCAGGACGGTGCAGCAACATGGAGCTGGGGCAGCACACTGGTCCGAGTGGCTTACAAGAGCTGTTATTACAGCTACTGTATAGAGCTGAAAGCCGTGGCGGGGAGGAGTGGTTGCAGCGCTGCCTCGCTAAAAATCCAGCAACCTGAGTGGAAGATGACGTGGCAGGATGGGACATCGGTAGTGTCCTCTGGTTGTGGAGCTGTATGAGTGGCATCAGGAGGATGAACGAGCGCCACGTTCGTCCAAGTGGCAAAGAAGAAGCAGGGTCCAGTATTTGCTGCCGATGGACACTAAAAGGAGGAATGGAAGCAGGCGGCCGTACCCTGGGCAGGCTGGCCAACAGCCTAGGGTTCAGATGGCGTCGCAGCCTACCCTACAGAAGTTGACAGAACAGGAGCTAGGTGAGATTGAGTGGGCTGCATGAAGCGCCTGCCTCCTGTGTTTTAAATGTGTCTAATGCCCAGATGCTGAATGACTTAACTATTTTCAAATAGGGCAGCTGGATTTTCTACATTGCAGGACTAGCTGTTGGCCAGGGTTTGGTCTGATAATGCTTCTATTGTGAGCCCCACCCCCCACCTTCCCCCGGTACTTCTGCTTGCCCTGCCTTGGAAAATGCTACTGGTTATGCTGAAACATGCCTTAAAGGGGATGTGTCAGTTCAGCAAATAGCATTTATCATGTGGAGAAAGTTATTACAAGGCACTTACTAATGTATTATTATCTTCCATATTGCTTCCTTTGCTGGCTGGATTCATTTTTCCATTACATTATTCACTGCCCACTTCCATGGTTATGACCACCCTGAAATCCAGCAGCGGTGGCCATGCTTGCACACTAGACAAAAAAAGGACTGGCCTATGTGAGCTCCCACGCTATTTCCTATAGTGTGGAAGAACAACCACCGCTGATGGATTGCAGGGTGGTTGTAAGCATGGATACGAGCAGTGTATAGTCTGACGGAAAACTGAATGAAGCCAGCAAAGGAAGAAATATGGACAATCACAATACATTAGTAAGTGCCTTGAAGTAACTTTCTCTACATGATAAATGCCACTTGCTGAAGTGACACAACCCCTTTAAAGAGGTCATAACTTGAGAAAAAATATGTAGACGTACTGTCCTTGTTGCCTTCCTCCAAAGAAACAGTTAAAATGGACAAGAAATCTGAGGGGAAGGGAGATGAGAGCAGAAAGGGTTCTGTTCCTAGGACTTTTTGAAAGACTTTTGTATGTATTCTTCTGTTTTTGGATCTATGTAGATACCTGCAGTCCTGTTCTATTGTGGAGGCCCACAGGAATTTCGGTGGCCATTCAATATGATGAACAGTTTAGACAGAAGTTGATCCCAATATAAGATAGAGTGTAAAGGGTGTTGGACATTAATGCTTCCTTAGAGATCTGGATTTTCTTCTAGGCCTTCATCTCAGAATAGTCAGGCTAATATGAAGAAAGGGTTATGTTTTCCACTCAGTGAGAATAATTGTACTTTTTTTTATAATTGGAGATATAGTTGGAGGTATATTTTGTTATTGTGTAGGTCCACACCCAATGTTTCGCTGCTTCGAAAAAGCTAATCAAAATGGTCAGCCAATTCCCCAGAGCAGATATTGCAAAAAGCACAGACCCCAGTGAAGCTGGAAAACATGTGACCTAGGCTAGAAGTTTATCTAGATCATTTGAAAGTGGTATTCATTTTCTGGAGGGGTTTACTTTGGGAGTTTTTTGGGAGTTGGCTGTTTATTTTTTGCGAATTTTTCATCTGTAAGGAACAATCCATTAGTAGTTAGGGAGAAAATTAATAAAGAAGCTGCTGAGGGTTGGGTTGCTGGTCCTTCCAGTTTCCCTCCATTTTAGAATTTTCGGTTATCCCCGTTGGGATTAGTACCAAAAAATCTTCCAATGTATTTCATCTGATTCATCATCTTTCTTATCCCAAAGACCAATCTTTAACTGATGAATTAGACAAAAATTTTGTTTCAGTGGCATTCAGCTCATTTGATGAGGCAATTGCATTACTGAATATTTAAGGCAAAGGCTGTTTGATGTCTAAAGCTGATGCTATATCAGCTTTTCACCTTCTCCTTATTCATCTGGATGGTTTTCATTTTCGTGTTTCGTGTTTGTTAGATTTTCTTTATCGTGTTTTTATTTTGAATCTTTTTCTTCGTTTTTACATTGGGTTGTTAAGGATAGCATTAAAGTTGGTGGAGTTATTCATTATTTAGATGATATTTTTGTTTGTAACAGTAACATAGTTTATAAGGCCGAAAAAAGACATCTGTCCATCCAGTTCGGCCTGTTATCCTACAAGTTGATCCAGAGGAAGGCAAAAAACCCCTGTGAGGTAGAAGCCAATTTTCCCCACTTTAGGGGAAAAAATTCCTTCCCGACTCCAATCAGGCAATCAGAATAACTTCCTGGATCAACAACCCATCTCTCGTAGCTATAACCTGTAATATTGTTACCCTCCAGAAATAGATCCAGGCCCCTCTTGAACTCTTTTAGTGAACTTACCATCACCACCTCCTCAGGAAGAGAGTTCCATAGTCTCACTGCTCTTACAGTAAAGAATCCTCCTGTTTTGTGTACAAACCTTCTTTCCTCCAGATGCAGAGGATGTCCCCTCGTCACAGTCACAGTCCTGGGGATAAATAGTTCATGGGAGAGATCTCTGTACTGACCCCTGATATATTTATACATGGGTATACACTATGCGTCAGGCGATTGTGCACGCCGGCAGGGAAGACAGTGGAGCGCGGAACCTGATGGCAGCGGCAGTGCAGGACAGGGAAGTATGTTTTTTTTAAAGTGGCTGGGTGGGCTGATCTGAGGTCTGAGGGGGGGCACAAGACGCTGTACAGGAGCAGGCCGGGCCATTAAGGGGGCGCTCTGGCAGGGCACCCCTTTAACTGGTCGGGAGTGAAGCGCCCTGTGCAACCGCACGGGTCGCACACCCCAAAGGCCGGCCCTGACAACATGCATTAATTCGCCGCGGTCAAGTCTAGAACTTACCTCCTCATAGAAACTGATTAAAATTTTACATGACTGATTCCTCATGATATGGAGTTAATTGCTTATTTTCATTGAGGTACTCCAAAATAGCATCTCTTAGAAAACATTCTAACAGTTTACCCACGGCAGACGTTAAACTTACCAGCCTATAGTTTCCGGGCTCTGTTTTTGGACCCTTTTTGATTATTGCACCACATTTGCTATGCACCAATCCTGTGGAACGCTCCCTGTCAGTATAGAGTCCTTAAATATCAGAAATAAGGGTCTGGCTATGACATTACTTAGTTTTCTTAGGATACGGGGGTGTATGCCATCCGCTCCTGGCGATTTGTCTATTTTAATCTTTTTAAGACGCCTCTGTTCTTCTTCCTGGGTCAGGCAGGGCACTTTTAATGGGGAATTTACTTTTATATCCTGCATTTCATCTGACAGTTTATTTTCCTCAGTGAATACAGTGGAGAAAAAAATATTAGTAGCTTTGCTCCCTCCTCATCGCCAGGGGCGTAGCTAAAGGCTCATGGGTCCTGGTGCAAGAATTTAGCTTGAGTCCCCCTTCCCTCAGTGCTTTGTGGCCAGGGGCAGGGAAGCACATAGCCTTTGTGCTGCCTGAGACAAAAACTGAAACGGCAGCTCCCCCATGCCAAATTCTTGACTTAACCCCTTCCCTCCAGCTAGAGGTGCCACTTGACTAACATGCACTTTCTATATTACCAGTGTCTTCTTATGTGTTACAAGGGTCTTTGGGCCCCCTCAGGCTCTTGGGCCCGGTAGCGACTGCTACCTCTGCACCCCCTATAGCTACGCCCCTGCTCATCGCTCTTTGCAACTCCCCCATCATTACTCTGTAAGGGGCCGACAACTTCAGGTTTATACTTTTTACCATTTTTATAATTGAAGAACATTTTAGGGTAAGTTTTACTCTCTTTGGCGATTAATCTCTCGGTCTGTAGTTTGGCTGCTTTTATTTGTCTTTTACATATTCTATTTTTTTCCTTATAGTTTTTCAATGCTTCCTCGCTCGCTTCCTGTTTTAGTGATTTAAATGCTTTCTTTTTGTCATTTATTGCTTTCTTTACAGTTCTATTTATCCACATTGTTTTTTTCTTGTTTCTTACCCTTTTATTCCCATAAGTTATGTACCGCTTACAATTAGATATTAGGATTCTTTTAAAAATATCCCATTTTGTGGCTGTATTTTTATTTTTGAGGACTTTATCCCAGTTAGTTAGGCCTATGGCCTCTCTTAGTTGGCTAAATTTTGCTTTTTTGAAGTTTGGTATTTTTGTTCCTCCCTGAAGAAACACTCTTTTGAATGACAATTGGAAGGTTATTATTTTATGGTCACTATCTCCCAGGTGTCCCCTACCTGCACATCTGTTGTTCTGTCAGGTCTATTGGTTAATACTAAGTCCAGTATGGCCGTCCCTCTAGTCGGGTCCTGAACCAGTTGGAAAAGGGAATTGTCTTTGGTTATTGCCAAGAACCTGTTTGCTTTATGAGGTATACAGGTTTCAGTTTCCCAGTCTAGATCTAGGTAGTTGAAATCCCCCATAATAACGAACTCATTATGATTTGCCGCCTCGTCTATTTCGCTTAGAAGTAGATTTTCTGTGGACTCTGGTATATTAGGTGGTTTATAATAAAGTCCTATTAGTATTTTATTATTGTTTTTGTCTCCATGTATTTCTACCCACAGTGACTCCACATCTTCATGTCCCTCACTTATATCTTCCCAGAGTGTGGGCTTTAGACAGGACTTTACATAAAGGCAGACTCCTCCCCCTCTCCGGTTTTGACGATCCTTTCTAAACAGACTATAACCCTGTACGTTAACTGCCCAGTCATAGCTATCATCCAGCCATGTCTCAGTTACTCCCACTATGTCATAGTCCTCCTCACACATTTTAGATTTGGTTGATTCAGTAGTTTGCAGTAATTTCAAATGACAGGCTTTTCTGGCAATCAGATCAAATTTTTAGGTATTCTAATTGATTCTGAGCTTATGGAGATCAGATTACCTTTAGAGAAAATGAATACTGTATTGTTCTTGATCATACGTCTATTATCTTTGAAGAACACTACTTTGAGAGAAATTCAGTCAGTTATTTTTTTTATTTGCTTCTAAAGTCATTCCTATAGGTAGGATTTTCTCCAGAAGATTATACACGGCTACAAAAGGTTTTGGGTCTCCTCATTCTCATATTAGACTAACGGGTTCATTGAAGGATGATTTGAGCGTGTGGGAGGAATTTCTCATTCTTTTTAATGGTTGTACTATATGGCTGCAGGATTTTATTGATGCTAATTTGTTGGGTTTCTATACAAATGCATCCAGGGGTGTCCATTACCGTGCATTTTTGGATGGCCAGTGGTCGGCTGAGTTATGGCGGGTAAGCGGTTTGACCAGAAATTTAGTTTTATTGGAATTATTTCCGATTTTGGTAGCATTAGAACTATGGGATCATCTATTCAGAAATAGATGGGTTTAGGTTCACTCTGATAATATGCCATAAATTGTCTTTAATCCCATTGTGAGGTTGTTGTAAACTTAAATAGTTAGTCCACCAGTGTTTAGAGTTAAATATTTGGCTTAAGGCTAGTTATATTGCAAGTAAGTATAATAACATAACTGACTCTCTTTCTCGTGAGCAGTTGGATCATTTGTCTTTTGCCGGTTCCTCAAGCAGAAAGGGCGGGTCCTTCCATGTCTAAGCCATCTTTGGAGAGTGATCTGGGATTAATAGGTAAGCATATTCAAAATTCTGTGGCTCCTAATACTTTTAAAAATGATGCTTCTGCATGGCGTTGATGGTGTTATTTTTGTAATTTAAGTGGTATGGATTGTTTTGACCAAGATTTGAATTGTTTTCTTAAGTTTTTATGTTGTTTGGTTAAGCATGGTTTAGGATTTTCTTCAATTAATCGGCAGGTTGCTGGTATTTTCATTTTTCTTTAAGTTAGCTGGTTTTCCTCCTTTCATTTTGTTTTTTTAAGCATTTTTTGAAGGGTCTTAAGAGAGCTGTTTGCTGTTGGCCATCGTTGTCCGTTCATGATTGATTTGTTAGGTCAATTGATTGGTGTATTAGAGAATGTCGCCTTTTCAGACTATTAGTTAAATTGTTCAGAGTAGTTTTTCTTTGTACATTTTTTTTTGTGCTTTCTGCATTGCCGAGGTAATGGCGCCTAATAAAAGATCTGTGGCTTCTTTATTGCATAGTGATGTACGTTTTGATGGGTGTTCTTTGTTTATTTTTATACGGGGAAGAATGATCAGCTAGGTAGAGGCAAATGGGTTAAGTTGGGTCGTTTTCATGGTTCAGTTGTTTGTCCAGTTAGTGCATTTGAGTTTATTCTCCCGTTCGTCCGGCAATGTCAGGTTCCTTTTTTATTCATGCCGATGGTAGTTCTGTTTCTAAATTTCAATTCAATTCTGTTTTTAACAAATGTTTGCAGTCTTTGAATTTAGGGAATGAGCATTTTGTTCCCACACATTCAGGATTGGTGCTGCTACTGAAGCGGCTCAGTTAGGTCTAGACTCATCCATTATTAAAAGGATAGGCCGCTGGGAATCCAATCATTTTAAATTATACATCAGGCCTAATTTAGTTTTACATTAATATTTTTTTCTTTCAGGGCCTAGGCAATTTATTGTCTGGATATTTGGCCATTCCTTTGTCTATTAGGCCGAGAGGAGGGCTGCTCAGCGTAAGTTGTTTAATAATTCTACATATGTATCAGTTTTTTGGTTAGGGGTTTGCAATGGAGGTAAGTGGTTCCAATTTTGAAAGGCGAATTGTTGTCATTACCTTCTTCTGATTTAATCATTTTTCATGTTGGTGGACTGAGGGAAATTGAATACATTAGAGCTGATGGCTGAAATGAAGGAAAATTTGTTTTTCATTAAGTCTCTGCTTTCAAACACTACTTTGGTTTTTGCTGAAGAAATCCCAAGGTTTATTTGGAGAAATTGTCATTTATGGAGAAATTTGTAAGAGATTGAACAGAAGTATGGAGAAGTTCTTGCCTTCATTGCCAGGGTGGTAATTTCGTTTTAGGGAATGGCAAGGTTTCTTGCCGGGACTTTATAGGAAACAATTGGTTTATTTGTCAGATATCAGGCTTGACATTTTAACGTAGGCCTGCAGTCTTTTTCTTTTCTTTTTTTTTTGGGGGGGGGATGGTAGGTGTTTTCTGTATGGCTTGTAGGTTAGTCACCCAGCTTTGCTTGGGGGGACATGGTACTTCTCTGATGGACAACTTTTTGGTGTTAATGTTGAATTATTTTATTAAAATGATTTTATGGTTCTTTGTGTTTAAGTTACCCATAGCAACCAATCAGATTCCACCTTTCATTTCCCAAAGTAGCTCTGAAAAATGAAAGGTTGAACTATGGCAACTATGCCAGTTTTCCTACCTTTACAAGAAATCTTTTATTACCACCCAGCTCCCTCCTAAGGTTTCACATCTTCCCTTCCCCAGATAAGCGTCATCTGACTCCCCTCCAGTATCTCATATATTCCTCCAGTATCATCCCCACCCCAGTATCAATCATCTTTTCCTCTGCACTACTTTGCTGCCCTCCAGTATAATTTCTACTTCCTCCAATATCCTTTCTCTGCCCCTCCAGTGTCATCTGCCCGGTAGCATCCACCCCATAAGTATAACCTTTCCCCCCTCCAGACTTTTCCCATCATACTACTCTCCCGCTTCAGTGTCATTCCACACTCTCTATAGAAGGTTAGAGTTGTCGGCACCATAACCTTTTGACACTATTTCACATGTACAGTGCCTTGGAATTTATGGTGCTTTTAAATAAATTATAAAAATTTGCAGCATGGTTTTTGGCAGCTCTTATGGCACTCACAGCTCCTGTGCTGTGTAATCAGGAACAAGAATCCAGTCTCTGAGGCTGCAAGTGTAAAGAAGATATGGCGCCAACAACTGACAGGCATTTGATTTCTGTTTAAAGAGGTATTCCCGTCTCAGAATTTGATGGTAGGAGGATATACCACCTCTGGGACCCACTTCTATCTTCAGAAGGGGACCTGATGTGAAGGAGAGCACACTGTGCAAGTGCGTTCATTCTTCATTCACCTCTATGAGAGTTCTGAAAATAGGCGAGCGCTGGCTTGGTTATTTCTAGCTGTCCAATAGCAGAGAGGTTGCCGTCCATGCACAGTGCACACTCTATGAGCCTTCTGAAAATATTCTAGTGCTCTCGCTTGGCTCATTTTCAGAACTCTCATGGCAGTGAAAGGAGAGCACACAATGCATGCGTGGAGTGCTCTCCTTCATATTGGGGGCCCCATTCAGGAGATAGGAATGAGTCTCAGAGGCAGGATCTGCACCTATCTAACATTGATGGCATACCCTAGCCATATGACATGAATGTCTAAGATGGGTCAACCCCTTTAGGGTCGAGATGTTACCAAAAGGAAATGGAAAGGTGTGACATAGTAGTGTATGGGGACTGTCTTTCAATTGGCAGTCACGCTGCCCCTTTATTGAGAAGGAGTGATTTGCCCTATGCAGTTACACAGACTGCACAACCCTAAGGTCAGCCATGATTGGTTGCCACCCACACTTCAAGGGGATTATTTGATCCTGAGGAAAAATTAGTAAGATCAGCAGAGGCTCAGAGGTCACGTGCTGCTGGGGGACATGCCACCACTGGGGCAAATGAAAGGATGCAGACATGCAGTGGTTAATGTGATCACGGATGGGTCACCACATCACTTTTGGTCTGCAAAGGGAACAGAAGGGCTTTCAAACGGTGATTTGGTTTTTTCTTTGGTTTAAGCTGATGCTTACTCATTTTTCATGGGGTCGGACAAGCCCTTTAACTATAATGAAATATAAATAATAAATAACTGAATAGGGAACGTATGGACTTTTTTGGGAGGTGGGGAGGGGGTGCAGTTGCATACTATTTGACAGATTTGTATGCAAGTTCCTTAAGACAAATTCAGATATCCGCACAGGAAAACCTCTCTAAATTCTTTTTGTTTCATCTTTTTTTTCTGCATCTTTTTTCTTGTTTGTGATTAAAATTTCATACCAACTCCATAACATCTAAATGGAAAACTTCTATGATGGATAACACAAATTTCCATTTACAGCAACAAATATGCTGCCATCATCATCTCTCAGATCAGTTACCCACTCATTAAATCTTGAGGTATAATAGTAACTGACAAGGTTGGTGGTTGTGGATGATGATAAATCTCTTGGGAGAGTGCAATGAATAAACAGCATCTCATGAATTAAATATATACAATACACATTACCATTGCATTTATAGATAATATGATTTTGGAGGAAAATACATGAAGGTTGGTCCCTGGTCAGTATCTTCAGCTTTTCCCCCTTTTTGTTTACTCTACGTGTATTCCCTCCCTTGACTTAAGATTTTTTCTGTGTACGCTTGTTTGATTTGAATGGAAGCCAGGGGCAGACATACCTTGTGTGAAGACTATGCAGCAGAATAGGAACTGTGTTGGTAATGGAGTCCAGGATAGGTCCTTAGGATAAGTCATTAAGATCAGATCAGTTGGCCCAGCAGCCGCGCCAATCAGCTGTTTAAATGGCCTCTACGCTTTGGAATAGCTACCAAAACAGCACAGATCTGAACACACCATAGAGGCCATTCTTGCAACTCCACGCCAATCCCAATCAATTTGAATATTGATGGCTTATCCTTAGGATAGGTCAATGAATTTAAAACACCATTCAAAAAGAAAATAACATGGCTCTCTACTTTTATGTTGTTGCATGTTAATGATTGCCTTATTTTTGGAAAGGTGCCCTACGATGAGAACCTCAATTCCATCAAACTAGCTGTTTTATAATAAGGCCCCAACATACTATAATGTGTATGTCCACCAAAAGGAAGATCCTACTTTTCCTGAGTTAATTTCTAGGTCTTGGCCCAAGGAGAGGTGAGTCATTTAAGTGCAGGCTACCATCTATAAGAAGTTGTCTTGCTGAGGCAAGTGGACTCATGTAAGTTTATCAAAGTTTTTACAAAATTCATACACACCCATTTTGTGAAAATTAAGTAGAGAGGTGATAACACAAAGGGGGGAAAATATTACACCTTTGGAAACAAACAAGTATCTCCATATTCCAGAATTGGTAATCTAGTACCCACCATGGCAGGATGAGTAGGCAGTCTTCACATGATTAGTTCCCCATCACACTTGTAGAGAACGGTCAACAGATGGCCACAACCATGCTGACATTCACAGTTTCCAATCTGAATGCTAATGGACACATGGTTTTTTGAGTGGAACAGCTTTTTTTTTCTGTCAAAAACGTGGGAATATTATTAGACCATTAATAATCAGTGTAAAAACTGCACTTATTTGCTGACATGGTTTTTGGCCATGTTGCAGCCTTGTCTCGGTCACCTGGTGGCCTCTTTGTATGCTTGTGCCCTTATAGGCATCAGCAGAAAATATTCCAGGCCTACCAGTGATGTGATATATGGTAGAAGGTGGATGTTATTCATCTGAATAGTAACAGTTGTATGATATGCGCCACCTTTGCCCAACAGTTCCAAACATAGTGAACAGCAAGAAAATGTCTTCATCTGTCGAACTAAAGGATTATCTAAAAAAAAATTCATTGTAAATTCATGGCCATTGGCACATTTTAAAAGTGTGAACATAGCCCAAGAGTTCACTTTAACATTTTCACATTTAACATTGAGCAAATATCTTCTGTGAAAGCTTGATGGTCAAAGAATTACAACTGTGTTCTACTATGAGCCACATGAATAACCTTGGTGATCATGAAGCATCTGCTGTTTTCATTTTGGCACAAACCTAGAAATACATCTTAATTTTGTATAAATTAAATTGACAGGATGAAAGTAGAGTGTGCTGCTAGAAATTATTGGAAAACTTTCCATGATCAAAGGGTGTGCCAAAATTCTGTTCACAGTGCTATAAAGCATTTTTTGAGAGTGTATTTATCACATGCACAGTCAATAAATATGTAACTATGTTCACAATAATCTAGAATGATGTATTTGGTACCAATAATGTTTCCCAATATGTTTCCCATGTGCATAGGAAAACTAGCCATTGGCCCACTCCAGAAGTCAACAAGCAGGGGATGAGTAAGTAAGAGCGGGACAACCATTTTAAAGAGAACCTGTCACCTGCTGATGCTTTAAAATCTCTGTACCACCCTCACGCAGCGCTGCTTCAATGAGTCCCCCAAAGTTATTTTTATTTCTGAGGCCTCCCCATTCATGAAATTTTGCGTGGCATTAGGGGCGTAGCTAAAGGCTCATGGGCCCTAGGGCAAGAGTTCAGCTTAGGCTCCCCTTCCTGCTTTGTGGCAAAGGGCAGGGGTGCACCTAGTCTTTCTGCTGCCTGAAGTAAAAATTGAAATGGTGCCCCCCTCCCTCATGCCAAATTCTCAAGCTATCCCCTTCCCTCCTGTGCTACTGTTAAAGACATACTTGGGAAACATTACATACAGCGCTACCAAACATACTGGATAATACTCTGCTACCTACCTCTTACATCCAGTGATTTCTCCTCTGATGTAGATATTCTCTTTCTTCATCTTCTCCTTTCAAACCAGACTGCCATCATGATTTCTTTCGGCCATGTCTCATCTCTGCAAAGTTTGACAAACAGACATCTTAGTTTCCTACTTTTCCATCATCCTTCCCACCTTCTCAACACCCCATCCGGCCACCCTCAATACTGTGGCCAATGTGCTCCCCACCACAATACTGCAGAAACAGTCCCCCTGAAAATACTAGTACCATGGACATAGTGCACTCTTCAGTAGTTATTTGCACACAGTACCATAAAAAGAAATCTGAGGCCAGCAAATAGTGTCCTTGACACCAATAGTGCTGTAAACATAATGTCCCCCAAAATTATTGTGCTAAGCTGATACTGTGCCAGGGTACCCACCACAGTATTAGTGCTCCTCAAAGTCCCACTAATATAAATAATCATCTGAGTGCATAATGTTAACAGTGTCCCCAATAGTAAGCCCCCATTGTGCCCATGCTAGTAATCATGTTCCCCATAGTCCCTCGGTAGTAATAATTCTCCTTACAATGTGTACCAGTAAAAAAATGCCCCTAATGTGTGCCAGTACAAAAAACATCCACTTACAATATGCCCAATAGAATAAATACTACCTTACAATGTGTGCCAGTACAAAAAATACCACCTTATAATGTGTGCTAGTACAAAAAATACCCCCTTACCTTTCATATCAGACCCCCATATCAGATCCTCATATCAGACCCCCATATCAGATCCTCATATCAGACCCTCATATCACATCTCAAATCAGACCTCAAGTTAGACCGTTATATCAGATTCTCAGATCAGACCCCCATATCAGATTCTCAGACCTCAGATCAGACCCCCATATCAGACCTCAGATCAGAGTCAGACCCCTATATCAGACCTCAGATCAAAGTCAGACCACCATATCAGACCTCAGATCAGAGTCAAACAGCAACCCCATATCAGACCCCCATATCACACCTCAAATCAGACTTATCATAGTCAAACCCCCTTATCATACCACCATATCAGACCTCAGATCAGACCCCCATATCAGATCCTCAGACCTCCATATCAGACCTCAGATCAGAATCAGACCCCTATATCAGACCTCAGATCGGAGTCAGACTCCCATACCAGATCCCCAGGCTCCCTTATTAGATCCCCAGACCCCTATATCAGACCCAAAATAAATAAACCTAACTCTTCTGCTCAGCCACTCCTCTCCAGGTGTGGCAGTCTCGCCTTCAGTCCCCGCTCACTGACCTTCTCTGCACCAGCGCTGCACTGTCACCTGTGTACAGTGTCAGGTCATAGTGCGCACCTTAAGTCCTGACGCTGTACGGAGGAGCAGTGAGTACAGCGCTAGCATCTCTTCACTCCCTGCTCCTCCTGCACACTAGTGAGCACTTCCATAATGGAAGCGCTCACTATTATTCACTTTAAAAGATGCACTGCGTCTTATAATGCGAAAGATACCGTAAATGGCAGTGCACTTCTGGCATAGGAGCGTGGTTGCAATAGCGACTGCTGCGACCCCTATAGCTACATCACTGTTTAGCACACATTATTCAAATATGGCTGTGCACAGCCAAGGGAGCAGTCACCAACATTCAGTTCTCAAGGGGTAGTGAGCTTCATTGCTCTGACACTGTCCTCCCTGATTGCTGGTAGCCGCCCCTTTGGCTATGCCACAGTGAAAAAAAATACTGCCAAGTGAGGGAGAATGTTCAGATGCTAACCGCCCGCAGCCATCGCCATCGGGGGACTTCATAATAGAATGTTATGCAATAAGCCCCTAAACTATCCCCAGTGGCAACTTTTCAGACAGCCTCATTCTGTAGTGTAACTCAATGACTATGCAGGAGATTTGTGGCTTAGTGGCTTAATAGCAGCTTAGAGCTCTGACCCCTATAGAGACATACTATCACTAGGGTTGAGCGAATCGAAGTATCCATCGTGGACTTTGATCCAAACTTCAGGAAAAATTTGATTAGCCACAAAGCCAAATTCCCTCATGCTTCTGGTAACGAATCAATTTTCCCTGAAATGGCTCTTAAAAAACCCCAAAAACATATTCACCTCATCTATTTGAGTGCGAAGAGGCTGCTGCGGCCTTCTTGATTGAAAATCCTGCATGAAATCTCATGCGCGTTGACGTATGACGTCACCATGCCGGCCAGCGTGATGACATCATCACCCACTGTGCAAGATCTCAAGTGGTGTCTTCAATCAAGATGGCCACGCGGCCTCTTCGTGCTCAAATAAGGGGAGTATTTTTTTTTTTTTTTTTACCGGGTTAACCCCTGAAAGCCCTCACTATTGTTCTCAGATGCCACTATCAGCAATGCACGTGGCATCTGAGGGTTTTAATGGCAGGGGGTGGCACAATTGTTGTTCCCAGACATTGTGCCCGCTACTTACAAAGAAATGTGCTTCGTGATATAAAAAATAAAAAAAATGGTGACCAAAGATAAACCTTCACCTTAAAGATAGCCTAAAAGCAATAAACTAAATATGAAATATAGCTTTTCAGGTTAAACCTCTTTCATTTATTCTGCATGGTATGTAGATGGCAGTTTAGGGGGCCATTTAGTAGGAACATTTAGCTCCCCATAGTCATTTTGATAGAATATCCTACAACTGTCCTAGTCTGTCTTTATTGGCACACAGTATTTTTCTCTGCTCTCTCTCACAGCAGCATCAGAGCAGCGGTGCCACTCATAAATTTGGGGGAGTTTTTTTTTCACTTCCGGTTGGGTATGTTTCTCCCCACCTTACAGAACCTACACAGACAAAAACTATAATGGAAAAATTTGCACCGATTTTATGTTGTGGACCCATTTCTAGTTTTGGCTTATAAAACCCGATGCAAAATATCGACTAAAATACCACCATATAAATGTGGCTTTTAGATATCCACTGACTTTTTTGCAGCTATTTTATTTGCTTCCTGAATGGTACAATATTACTGTATTGTCAGATTCAGAATAATGCATATGATTAGCAAGTGTGACAAAAGGAATGTGTCATTACTGTGAGAATCAAGGCACGACTTGGCAGCGATTCAGCCATGAAAACAACCTTTCCTTTATATAACTGGTTATTAATGATAAGAAAATGTGTATTTTAACAATATATGACATAAGTCTAAATGCAAAGATGGACTGGAATATATGCACAGTAGTGGTAACAACAAATGTGAATACAGTAGCTGACAGACGGACAATGAATTTCCAAAGTGAACATGACAGTAGAGTCAGACTAGGACAGTTGTAGGATATTCTATCAAAATGACTAAATGTCCCTACTTAATGTCCCCCTAAACTGCCATCTACTGTGTAGAATAAATGGAAGTAATGCAGTGGCACGATTCAAGCCCCTAGATATTAATTTTGCACCATAAATGAGACACTGCACTGCTCTATGGCTGAAAGCAGTGCAGAGAAGATAATGCTGCCTCCTATCAGTGATGAGCAGTAATGCAGCTAGCACAGCACCCACTCATGGAGAACAGAAGGCAGGCCATTATCAAAACCCCCACCACATGAGGCAGTTTGGACTAGGAGTTGTATGCTAGACATTCATCCCCCTAGCTGTGGGGCGAGTGTCAGAGTAGGCCCTGCTGCAGTGGCTGCTGCAGCAGGTGAAGAGTGTCTACATCAGAGAATTAAATGGGAACATGAACTACTGGACTATCTGGAGTGGTGCAGCGGATCAAGTTAGAAATGGGACACGTGAGAGACTGCCATTGTCCACAGGATGCAACTGTCAGTCTGCAAAGGGACAAGTGGCGTCATCTGGCTGTATAGCCTAACATGCCCCTTCACCATGTGACTAATGTATGGGCTACATATGGACTACTGCTGTACTTCTCCATGAGTCCTACTATGAGTGGGACTCTCTCAGAGAGTAATTGTAGCCATTACGTCTAGTGTCCATACTCACCAAGCGGTTCTGTCTCTGTTTGAGGATACCATAAGCATATTTGCCCCTTGCCTAAAACCTGCAGAACTTCTGGGTATTTTTCATGTTTCACACTCAAATGATAGCTGGTTAGACGTTCTATAATTAAACGAATCAATTCTCAGCCTGAATAGAAAGTTAAAAGTAAAACAAAAAATACTTTATTATAAATCTATGTTAAAAAGAGGGGCCACAAGACCCAAAAATAGTCACAATGCAGGCTGTTGGTGCATTAACGATATAAAGGTAAGTATATCCACTGCACCAACTAGGAAAATGTGCAGTGGGTTATCGAGTACCTAGTACCTTGTGTACAAATCACTTAGGAGGTGCAAATCAGGGGCTCAAAATGTATAGCCCATACTTAAAGAAGAACTCCCACAAAAAAATTTTATTCCATGTCCTGCTAGAAATGTACATGATGTAATCTGTAGTGAATGTCATTCCTTACCAGTGTCTGTATTTGTGAGTTATATCTCCCTGATGTTTCTCATCTGTATCATGTGACCAGTAATCAGACTCACCAACTCACACAGCATGTTATGTGTGGACAGGAAGTCTAATTCTCTATGCATTTCTATGGGAGCCTCACTTTAGTCTCATAGGAATGAATAGAGAAGTAACTGGCTTCCGACTCCTGGGTCAGTTGGAGGTCAGGGAGTTGGTCACATGACCCAGCTACAATTAGAAGAGAGGGGATAACTCACAAATACAGTCTCTGATGGGAAGATTGCATTCACTACAGATTATATCATGCACCTTTCTAACAGGTCAGAGAATAAAAAATTTTGCGGGAGTTCTTCTTTAAATACTGCGCCTTGATCCAGAGTGGGTAGTAGGAGTAACCTGCATGTATAAACAGATACCCTGCTAGCGTGCTGTTATACATCCACCATACATGTATGTGAGTCCCTAGATCATAAGAAACTCACTTAGGCTAATTATAAGACAGCAGGCTAATACCTAAGTCCCTATGCTCAACGCGTTTCCATGCGGGGGGATGGTCCCGCATATCATCAGGATACAGGAAAGACAACAAAATAACAAAGTGTAGTCCACCTCTGATGGTGGGTGAACTACCAGGTATCCGACGTTGGATGGCCTTACGCGGCAGCTTCAGATTTGGATCTTTAAAGACACAGCCCCCTCCCCCATGGGCCTGACGCCTCGGCCACTCAGCCAATCAGGAGTGTGGGAGTGTCAGCCGACTCCTCCCCCTGATGAACGTCGGCCTCGATGCAAGATACAAAGCCTATGGGATGCGCACAGTGCGATGGTAAGGGGGGAACATCTATTATGCATAATAATTAAGCTTTACAGCAAGTGAGCGCTCAGAGGACCTGAGCCAACATCACAATAATGCCCAAAGGCCAGTAATATCGCCATAGGCAATTAAAGTGAAACTACATATGCAGATTGAAACAGCCAGATACCAAAGTATGGTCATGCTATTAATCCAGAACAATGATCATAGGCAAAATGGTACCACAGTCCTGATGGATTATAAAGCTGTGGTAATAAAAGAGGGAAACAGCACTTAAATAAAGCAGGCAAAGGATATGGCATCATTCAATCCTTTGGGTTTTATTTATTTTCAATGCCCTGGAAACTCGTAGCATTAACATTTCCACCATGTTGGTCTATCACTATTGCAATCGCAATTGGTGAATCCTTATTGTTTCTGACATGCGATACATGTTCGCCAATTCTCTTCTTGAATGGGCGTGTCATCTTCCCTACATACTGTGTACCACA
This sequence comes from Rhinella marina, assembly GCA_900303285.1. Classification (NCBI taxonomy): domain Eukaryota; kingdom Metazoa; phylum Chordata; class Amphibia; order Anura; family Bufonidae; genus Rhinella; species Rhinella marina. Next base: position 74,349 of record ONZH01003441.1, read on the forward strand.
TGTACACGTAAGCAGGTAGACGACCCCACTCGTACGGCAATTGATAAAGGACCTGATCTGATATTCCTTCCCTGTAGTCGAACTACAAAAGGTTTTACCCCTTTTGATAAATCGACATGCAACAATGACCCGCATGGATGGCTCCCGACTATGGTCCTACGTAGCAATGTGCCCTGTTTGGGGCTATCAAACAGGCTGTGTACTAGTCGGTCCTTTATGTTCCAGCTATTCTTTAGCTACCTGTATTCCCAGTTATGGCCACATTCTATAGCTTGCCCAAGCTACATAAAGAATGTGTACCCATTAAGGGACGGCCCATTGTCTCTGGCATTGGCAGCTTAACAGCTAATATCAGCATGTATATCGATCAGGTGCTGAGACCTTTTGTTATAAGCTTACCAGGTTACTTCTACTACCCACTCTGGATCAAGGCACAGTATTTAAGTATGGGCTATACATTTTGAGCCCCTGATATGCGCCTCCCAAGTGATTTGTACACAAGCTACTTGGTACTCGATAACCCACTGCACGTTTTCCTAATTGGTGCAGTGGATATACTTACCTTTATATTGTTAAGCCTGTATTGTGACTATTTTTGGGTCTTGTGGCCCCTCTTTTAAATATAGATTTATAATAAAGTATTTTTTGTTTTACTTTTAATGTTCTATTCAGGCTGAGAATTGATTATTTTTCATGTTTTCCTTTTGACTATTCTTTGGGTATGAGTTTACCTTACTTTGCAACTGCTAAACCTTATCATAGATTTAACAGTGTAACAAAATAAAAATCTACAGCCGAGTTCTATTTTAACAATACATGCTTTGTGACATTGCATGAAAAGACTGTAATGTAAGGGATTGTTCAGAGACAGAAAATTCTTTTTTGTTGATTATTAAATGGCTGATACAAAGACAGAGAAGGGGGGCTGGCTTAGTTACTTAGCACAGTTAGACTCATCATGTTACAATGAGGGGAAGGGGGGGGGGGTTAGCTCTCTAGTATATTGTAATGACAAGGAATGTAGAGCGCCGGAACCAGGAGATGGGGTGTCAAACAGGATGATCCATGCAAGGTTACACTGTATAAAGACTAGAGATGAGTGAATCATACAAAATTCGACGAATTTCGACAAAATTTATTTGGTCGAATCTACGTTCAAAAAAACAATCGTTGTTTTGCGAACATTCCTGCACAAATTACGAACATACAGTCAGCGTAGTTAAAAGTACGCAATAAGTAAGCATTAGCATACAAAAGTGCATACGAATCCTTAGAGTACTATTTACTCACGAATGCGTCATAAGCACGAGGCTAGGCCGTGGCGTACAGTCTTTAGAGGCAGTCCATATGAGTTAGAAAAGTAAGGTGTTCACTGCTAGCTATCCAGCTAAGTGCATAATTTACTGAAAACACCGTACAATAAGTGCATAATAGGACACATTCTAGTACCGGAAAAAGAATACACACAATGGGCTAAAGTGCTTGAACGTTGCTGAACCAATAAAAACAGTGTGGCTAAAATACAGCAAAGACATAAGTATGCAAACATTTTAGTGCAATCAATTTGACATTTGCAAGCATAAAAGGCTCAGATATACGTTTGAGTCTCTCCTCGTGGCTCCTTGGCATGATAAAACACTGTCTGGAACACATAGTCCAAAATTCAATTGTAATCCACGTGAGGTAATATTGTAATCCAAACAGGTAAAGTGTAATCCACATGGATAATAGAAAATAGCAGCAAATAGAGAACCCTTTTTGCAAAGGGGGCTCCCAAATAACCTGAGAAGGGGGAAAAAGGAAAATAGGCGTGCTTAGGCGCAACTGGGAATTTTCTGCAGAATGGTGGGAGTCCTGACAGCCATGTCCATCTGGGTGAGAGTCAAACGGGGGCAATACAAACTAAACAAACAAACACAAAAAGTGCCAACTAGCTCTCACCTGTCAGGTGCAGTCCATGGTGTGACTCCCATAGGTCCTCTTGAAGTGTCCTTGAGACAGCCAGTAGTTGGGTCCCTTAGATGAGGGACCTGAAGTCCTCCTCGCTTGAGCTGCTACTAAACGACATCAGAGGACACTCCTGCCTCCTGTAGGCCAAGCTCGCTGCCGTGGTGGAACTCCACTGCTCTCTTCTTCCGGAAGTCCGACTTGACGGGTTCCGAGTGGTGGTCACGCTGGTGAGCGCTGCAGCCACTTGTGCTTTTCCGGATCCTCCTGCCGGGACAGCAGGGGTAAGGACTTCTGGCTGCAGCGGTTCCGGCAAGGTTGCATCCAGGAAAGAATCCCCAGCTTCCCTGGCTGCTGCTGACTTCATCTTCCACGGCAGCTGGTATTGGTGGATCACCATGGATTGGAACGTAAATGATGACGTTGTCAGCTGACCCAGCTGAAAGGACTGTGGTGGTGGTGGTGGTGGTGCTGGCAGTCCAGGGATCAGAGGCTCCGGCTGTGGCTATGGCTTTTCCCTGAACCGGAGGACGCCATCTGGGGACTCCTGAAGGTAGCGCAAGCGTCCTGGACCTGGTGGTTCATCCGGCCACACTTCTGGTTCCAATGTAGGTACCAGGGGCTTAGAAAGGAGGGTAACCCCGGTAGCAAAGGGGCCTTTCAGGGATGCCATGGGGGTGTATTCCACCTGATCCCTCACGTACAGGCTGTGATGAGGTTGTGGCAGGTACGGCCGTTTCACTGACCTGCGGCCCAAAAAGTACTCCTTTCCGTCCTCGTCGTCTGCCAGGAAGCCAGACCTTCGTTCGACCGAAAACCACAGGACAGTTCCCTTTTTCCCTTTCGGCGTTCCATTGTAGGATCTCCCAGCCTAGGGTGGTCCAGTACGTGGATCACCCAGTCCTACACAGTATTTTTGTAGTCCCAGAGGGTCTGCGCGTAGGCCGTCACCAATGCTGGCACAATCGGGTTCTACCTTATGGAAGGTGTTGTTGATCTCGTCCTGGGCGGCGAAGTGGACGCTCTAGCCGCCTCCGCCGCACCAGCCACAGCAGCCGCCTCACAACGAACCGCCTCTGAACCGGTAAGGAAAACAAGGGCACTGAAGCTGGGTTTCTCTTGAGTTCAGAGTGCGACACCCTGATGTTTGGAGCGGGCGGTTTTTCAGGGAACTCATCCCCAAAGACCATCTGGTTCAAGTTGGGACTCAACTCTTTAGCCATGCTTGCTACTTGATCAGTGTTCAGCGCTGGTCTAAACTGGTTCAGAGGAGGGTGGAGTACTGAGGGAGGAGTCTTCACTCCCTATACGTGCAAATAGTTAGATCCCGGTGGGCCGGGCTGGTTTTTTTCCAGTTCTGAGGGGGGCGTATCTTCACTTTCCTGCTCTTGCGGGGGCGTATCGTCATTTTCCCGCCTCACGAAGAATGCATAAGTTTCATAAGTTCGTACATATCGTACGTATCGTTAGCGTTCAAAATTTTGCAAAAATTTACGAATAATACGAAGCGAATCCGAAAAAATCTGGATTCGCTTCGGAGGAGAAAATTTGTTACGAATCTACGAAGCGGCGAATAAATTCGTTCATCTCTAATAAAGACACTACTTTTTTGACATTTCATAAACAATAAAAAGATTTTTCTGAAAACTGCCTGCCGTCTCAAGTAATACTTTTAGCTAGGTGTGTAGAGTACTAAACAAATATGTACATACTCTATGTAATATCTTCACACTCTATGTAATATCTTCATGGTTTTTTTTGTACCTGAAGCTTAAAATGTGTGTTCTCTAGTGTCAAGCAGCAAGTCTGCCTACTTATGCAGAGATTAGGAAGTTATGCCTCACTACATAACTAATTAGAAGTTTGGGAAACCTGTCTGACAAATCCCAGTGGATATAATGAAGGAAAATGGATTTTAGAACCATTTACACTTTTCTTTTTTAATATTCATTTCTGATATCAGCTTAGGCTACTTTGTTGTTAATTCCGCTATTGAGATCCAGCAGGAACTCAATACCGGAATTAAAGTGATCAGTTTTGATTTTGCACATCAGGGTGCATCCTTTCCGTTAGGGTGCGGTTGTGTGAAAACAAAACGGAAAAAAATGGATCCGTCAGTAACTACATTGAAAGTCAGTGGGTGATGGATCCGTTTTTTAGGCTCCATAAAAAAACGGATCCGTATATTGTTTTCAGTGCCCGATCGTTTTTTTTTTTTTTTCCTTTTTTATGACCGGACACAAAACCGCAGCTTGCAGTGATTTCCATCAGTTATTGTGAGCCAAAACCAGGTACGGGTCTAAACACAGAACAGGTGCAGATCTTTACTTTATACCTTATCTCTGTGTAGCCTCCACTCCTGGTTTTGGCTCACAATCACTGATGGAAATCACTGACCAAAACACTGACGTATGAATGAGGCTTAATTTTTCAAAGTGACACATGTAGTTGATCTTCCTCTTTAGTACACAGCCCATCAGTATAAAGCTTCATTCATATGTCAGTGTTTGGTCAGTGATTGTGAACCAAAACCAGGATTGGAGCTTGCACAGACATAAGGAATAAGGAATGGATCTTCACCTGTTCTGTGGTTAGAGCTGTACCTGGTTGTGGCTCAAAATCAGTGATGGAAATCACTGACTGAACATTGATGTATGAATCAGGCATAACTGCTCTGTCAGCAACACTGATGATTTAGCAATGACACTTGATGCAATATCATGAGTAATATAGCGGTATACTGAATCCTTATTATGAACATTTACCAATATATTTGTGTGAAAGTGGCCCCAGGATCCTCTGCATTGTACTTTTACCCACTTAACAGAAAAGTGAGACTCGAGGGCATATTTACTGGTGATTATACTGGAAATACTTTTACATTATTTTATGCATTATAAATAATGGACGGTAAAACTGTGAGTGTAGAGGCCGAATAAGGTCAATGGGTTCTACATAATCCAAATATGGATAACATGAAGTCTGAGGTTTTGGAGAACATAAGTGATACACTTTCCCTCCTTCCCTCGTTACTGGATCAGTGTAATTACCTGCTAAAAAATTAAAATAAAATGGAGACAAGTTCTTAATATTCACAGGACACAGATCTGCCTGACTGGAAGATGCATGCTCTGTACCAGTGTGATGAATATAACAGCAGCAGAGGACACAGCACACACTGATTGGTATGCAGACCTTGCTTTAAATGACCTTCACTGACTATGGAGAAACAATCGGTATCTAGAATTGTCATCAGTGAAAAAGCACTAATAGAGAAACTGGAAGTAGGGCCCATATAAAAATGAACCTCTTTATGATCTCAGTCAGCAATATCTCAATGTGCTGCGCAACATACAGTACTGTGCAAAGGTTTTAGGTAAGTGTGGAAAAATGCTGCAAAGAAAGAACACTTTAAAAAATAGAAGCGTTAATAGTTTTCTTTTATCAATTAAGAAAATGCAAAGTCACTGAACAAGAGAAATCTAAAATCAAATCAGTATTTGATGTGATCACCCTTCAGAACAGCATCAGTTCTAGGTACACTTGCACAGTTTTTGGAGAAATTCATCAAGGAGGTTGTTCCAAACATCTTGGAGAACTAAATGTAACGTTAGTAATCTTGGAGAACTAACTAAATATAATGTTAATGCTGAGGTCCTGGGCTCTGTGGGCCAGCACTGTCCTTGGCCGCCTCCTTCATTGTCCACATCTAGACGACGCATTGCGGGGCAGGTAGCAGCAGTGGTCAGCTGCCAGTGTCTCTCCATTCACTGCCATGGTCCCAGGCTCCCCGGATTCCTTCCAGACCAGGGTGTAGTATGCCTTCAAGCCTATTCCCTGTAGCACATTTGTTTAAGGCCCTGCACGCAACATTTCCTATGATTTAAGGGTGAAGTACATTGTGACAAATCGGAGCCGTCCTGAACCTATATAAGTGGTTCAGCCCTCTTCCCAGGTGCCTGAGCATCAGAGGTCCATGTGTCCTGTTAAGATTGCTTTTGTACATGCTTGTTTTCCTGAAATGCTGACCCATGCTTGTCTTATGGATTCTGCTACCTGTTTGATCCTTGCCTGCTCCATCTCGACTCTCCTGTTGCTGATCCGGATTGCCTGACCTGTGCCTGTGCCGCCTGCCCAGACCCATTGCTTGTACAAATTCACCTCTGTCTCATCCTTTAGTCCTGCACTGTTGCTCCTGGTTACAACATGGCCTGTTGAATACATCTGTACCTCTGGTACTTTGCATTGTTTATATTATGTCTTAGCATGCACGGATGTTTTTTGCTAGACTGATGGGTCTTTAACATTGTAAAATATACCGGATTTTAATACATATTTAGAATGATATACAGAAATATAGTAGAAACATTGAAAATAGAATCGATTTTCATTAATTTATTTAAATGTGATTAGTATAATATATATGTTAATACAAATGTAGAATCACAGTTTTATTCCTGCCATAGCTTTAGATTTTTGTAACTTTTTCAAGCAAAGTTTTCTTGCAAATAAGTAGCTTTACATGCAAGTAGAACTTCCTTAAAGGGGTTGTCCCATGACTAATGTCAAAATGAAAATCAGACCTCATAAAATACATGACAATCTCTTTCCAACAAAGCTAAAACCAGCCTTGTACCTCACATGGATCCAGAGATCTCCACATTCATTGCTCTGCTAGATTTAGATCAAGCTGGCCAAGGGGGTCTTTTCTTCTGCAGCTAAGGGGGTGTGTCTCAGCTCTCCCTATCACAGCTCAGGGGGCAGTTGAAGGATGAAACTGTGCATGTGCAAAGTGAGCCGGAGAAAGAAATAAGAAAAAAAACAAACAGCAGGTGGCACTATACAGATACATTTTATTGAATAACTCAGTGGCTATGCTAAATTTTTAATTACTTAAAATTACAAAAGTATTCAGATCCAGGTGCTGGTTTGAAAACTGTGGGACAACCCCTTTAATACATATATGTTGCTTGACACCTGGATTTACTGTAGCTCTGTTATCAGCTTCCTTGGTGTTTCTTAGGAGGGGCTTTTTTTAAAGTAACTTTAGTTTCTGTTCCTCTTTGCCAAGTATAGCAAATGCTATTTGCAATTGTCTCCAGAATCTTAAATCCTGGTCCATTGGCTTTGTTCGAGTACATTCTAGGATTTGTTGCTCCATGGTCTTATGGCTTTCTGTATTGTAGTTAGGTCTGTTGCAAATTCAGCTTTGTTTGTAGTTTGGGTTTTGATTTTATATCTGTCTAATTGAAATTAGCAGTTTAGGGTCAGTTTGTGCCAGGTTTTATTCTTCTTACCTACACTCATGTCTCTCCACCTATATTTTATTGCTGTCTGCTCCATTGCTGGACTCCATCTCATTCATTTGTTGCCATCTTCATCTAGCTTTCTGACACCTGTAGGTCAATTTATTATTCTGTATTTGTTGCCTGGTACGTGCTTCATATATCTTTTCTTGCAACTTTCTTGCTCTAGACAAATCCTGGGGTATCTGAGTACCAAAAGCCATAGTTAGAACTTAGGAAAGGACTGCTATAGGTGAAGTTAAGACTGCAAACAACCGGAGATGTTAAAGTATGGACTTCAACTTGAACTTCATTGTTTTCAACACAATTGCGCCAGAATATTGGAGCAATTGTATTGATAAATAGTCCCCATTCAGTACAATATGGACATATCATCTTATAAATGTGTGAACCAATGTAAGACTCTATCCATGTCATGCTGTTTAGTTGATGAAAGTATGGGTATGTTGAGTTTTATGCTAAAGCATGAACTCTCTGAATTACCAGATTGAATTTGTACGGGCATCCTTTCGGTATGAAAAAAAAATCTATATATTCCCTTACTAGAATAAGAAGAAAAGCCAGCTCACCAATGTTTCTTAAAGGTACCATTCATGGAATCCTCTGTCTGCTCAGATACTTTTAACAGGGAATAATAGAATTGATCGAAAGTGAAGTAAAATCCAATTTATTGAAGAGATATTAAAACATTTTCTCCTGTAAGACTCCTGGACTAACACGTTTCCATCTCATGGCGGTCTTATTCATGAGACCATTAGTAAGACCGCCAGCTGGTGGAAATGCATTGGTCTAGGAGGATTACAAGCGAAAATGTTTTAATATGTTTTAATATAGTGGGGGGATCTTTGCAACTTTAGTTTCTAGTTGGTTCAGTTGAAGGTTGGTTCACCTTCAAAACTGGTGCTCATGATGCTTGTTGTTTTGAAGGTTTTTCCCTGAATAGTTTTTATAGCATTGTTTGCATTAAAATCCTGTAGATTTACAGTTTCTGAGATAACTATAATAATTCTTATTTTATAATTAGTCAGTAAGGTCACCTTAGTCCTCATTCTGGTGTATGGTTTAGAATATCTGAACCTCTTGAGCTTAATATCATGCTTTTATGCACTGGGTCACTGTCAGATGATTTGCTTGTATGTCTATGCATTCATAAGTATGTGGGATATTTAAATGAAAATTCCCATCTCTGATATTTCTGGTGAAGAATAAAAGGCAAAATTAGTCCTTATTTAAAGGGGTTGTCCAGGGTTCAGAGCTTAACCCGGACATATCCCCATTTTCACCCAGGCAGCCACCCTGACATGAGCATTGGTGCATTTCAAGCTTTTTTGTTTATATTATTACATTGCTGTGTTGTGATGCCGCGTGTCTGCCGTTGAGTAGGGAACCTGTTGTTAAAAATTTGAATCGCACCCCTGAGCCTGCCCATTAGTGCCGGTGACTTCACTGGGCTTACTGCTAGGCGGAAGCCTCCACCTAACTTTCCCCATGGACAGCCCGGTATGTAACAGGGTTTCCAGAAAATGCATTTTCCCTGTGCGATTCAGTGCAGGGCAAAGGAAAGCATTAGAGCATAAAATGCTTTGATGCTCATATCAGGGGGCCTGTCTGGGTGAAAATGGGGATATGTCCGTGTTTAGCTCTGAACCCGGACAACCCCTTTATGTCTCTTACATGCAAGCTATGCAGAACCATTGTGAAGTAGGTCTTCTCCATTAAGTCAATAAACGCAATGGATTCGATCCATGCTGCTCTTTTCATGGAAGTCGGGATTCTCATGCACAGGTTTCCAATCCACCTTGAGAATCCTGAATACACTCTCCAGATGACCAATACCACTGAAGCAACCAAACACTGGTCTCCATTGTTATGGGTGATGTCCCCCACCTGGATCTCACACTCTCACACAAGTATCCAACACAAATGGAGTATCCAACTAGTAAAGAATTGTTACTCTGAGAATAAAAACTGTACAATTTATTGCACAAAACAAAAAGTACACATGAATACTTGAACTAATTTCTGATCAAATTGCTGGCCCCGGGGTTTCAAATCTGCTTCACCAGGGGCAGATGCTTTTAAAGTCTGAAGAGCGTATTCAGGATTCTCAAGGTGGTTTGAAGTGGAAGCCTGTGCATGAGACTTACATGAAAAGAGCAGTGCGGTCTGATCTGTTGAGTAGACAGGTGAAGCATGAATAGGGTGGTGGCCATGTATGAGCGCTGATCTCTCCATTTATTTTTATAGAAGTTATAAAAAATAGTCCAGTATGCTTTATATGTATGTCTTTTTTTTTCTTTGCTATCTTATGAGCCTATTTGTTGTCTTTTTATATTAGAAATTGCCAAGTGACATAAATTTCATGTATAGTTTTGCTTGTACCAAAAATATAAAAGAAATGTCTGTAGGTTACTTGAAATATTTTGTTTAACATTGTCATCATGTACTTTCTGAATGTTATATATTAGAAGTTTTGTGAAATTTTATTACCAATGTTTTATTCTCCAAGTGCTGAATCAGGCTCAATGGGTACAATAAAAAGATTGGATTTGGGAAAGGCTTTAGCAGAGGGACCTTGGGGTGACGAAACATACATTTATTTTTGAACTCTTGTTTTATGAATTCCCGTCTGGCTTTATTCAATTACAGGTGTTTTATAGCTGTAGAACAAGAGAAGGTCAGTAGGAAGAGACATGACCTGGTCTTTAGAAATAGCGCTCAGCTGATGGTTTTTATTGTCATGGTCACTTCATCGAAGTAATTTCTTTTACTGCTATGTTACCGTCACCTTTATCAAGTAGAACTCATCAAGTAGTCATTATGCCATGTTGTTGTAAGGTTTATCTGCTTCCATATTTCAAAGAAATATCAATCTACAAGGCTAGATTTCAAGAGAACTATTTACAGAACTCTTGATTATCTTATAAGCCATGTTGAACATCTTGTATTATAATGAATTAGGTTGAAGTGGTATATCAATAATGCTAGTAGTTTAATAGTAGTATAATAGAAGCACTCCCACAAACATTTTTCTTCTCTGACCTGTTAGAAATGTTCATGATGCAAACTGTATTGAAGGTAATAGTCTTATCGGTGACTGTATTTGTGAGTTATAACCTCCCTTCTGATCCTCAGCATCAGTCATGTGACCAACACTCTGACTCTCCAAATAACACAATGTCTTATGTGTGGACAGGCAGCCAGTTTCTCTATGTATTCCCATGGGGGACTCAATGTCAGTCTCATAGGAATGAATAGAGAAGTAACTGACTTCCAGTCCTGTGTCACTTGGAGTATCAGAAGGATATAAAGAAGTTATAACCCAAAAATACAGTTACTGGTAAGAATATTACTTACACTACAAATTACATCATGTATTTTTCTAACAGGTCAGAGAATAAAATTTTTTGTGGTGCGTTCGCTTTGTAAGTGCGGGTCCCAGAGGTGGGACCCGCACCTATCAGACAATGGTGGCATATGCTAGCGATATGCCCCCATTGTATGTGATGGGAATACCCCTTTAAGGATGGGGTCAACAGCAAGGAGCATCAGCCTTTACACAGCATAGATATACTACGTCTGCATAGAGTAGTTGTTATGACTATCACAGCAGAAGAAGGAGAGAGCAATACTAAACTATGCTCATACATATATTCTACCCGATTGTACTACACATGACACACTGGTTCTGTGTGCATTTTTTCTCATCAATAATGCTGCTATTTCTTGGGAGTTGGTTGCCAATGGTACTTTTATGGTGGGGTTTGGGAGCAAACTTTTTATCAAGTTATATAATTATTTTTATCCTCTATTTTTTCTCAGAACATCTACAGAAAGGTCAGAGAATACATTTGGGGAACATAATCATTACGCTACTGTTTAGATTTCCCATGGATCTATGGCTGACAGCCATGACATTGAGACAACTGTCGCAATCAGACCTGTGTTGGGTATAATCATCTAGCAGCTCTGAAACATGACCAGCTTTTTGGCGATCATCTGATCTGTCAAGTGATTACCAAGACATGTACATGAAGCAAAATTGAAGGTGGAACAGCTTAAATCTGTCTCTAAAAGATGCCCAACTCTCTAATAGCCAAGTATCTGAACCAGCACAGCTTTGAACACTAAAATATTGTGCAAGTATGTTAAGGGTTAAAGAACATCTATTTTGTAGGCCATCTCTATTGCTGGGAATGGTTGGTATGGTGGCTGATACTAGCCTTCAGATGTTTGAGAGAATAGAGGTGCCCTGCCAGTGTGTTCCCAGTGAAGTGTTCACCGGTCTGCATGCTCGGGTAATTTCTTTATCTACCACAGACTTTAAAGGTCTCATGTTGGTCTTTCATGGTTGAGATGGAAATAACCAGCAGTAAGCGCCAGTCTGGGGTGGCTGAATTTGAGGAAATGGCCAAGCACCTGGACCTCCACTGTTTTTGTACCTCCCATATCAGTAAATAGGAATTATACAAGCAGCATAACACAGCTAGGTACACTGTTTTTTAACTCAGGAGGCCGTAAAATGCGCCAATCCCTTGAAGGTACTGTAAGATCCAGTTTTGCACACAACATTTTTTTAAAACCTTCCTTAAAGTTCAAGGGCACTGACAGCAAAATCATTAACCCAACACTGTGAGGCTTGGCAACCCCCATCTCATACTGATCATTATTTAGTTTTATGTATACATATTGGGGCATAACTACTGTGTGGGGGCACAATTAGGGTGTAACTACTGCATGGGGGCCATAAGGGGTAATAATTGCTCTGTGGGGGCAGCAGGGGTACTAGGGGAGATTGGGAGTTTATATAAACATAGGCATTGGGCAGAGTTAGAGGCATGGCTTAGTGTAAAAACAATTGCCGTTCATAGTGCATGACTGCCATTGTGCCCCTTTAAGCTTTTCCAAAGTTGGAAGGTATAGTAAAACACAAGTCTGGTATAAGTTACTAGTTTCTGGACTACGTGCATACCCTTAAATAGCATGGACATCAATGACACATGATATATCTCATATACTTAATCCATATTCTCCAAGCTATGCACTAATGTGTGATGCCTACTCATAAAATGTACTATGCATATTTAGTATTACACACCACTGCAAAGATATAAGAGTGTATTTTCTAGTTACACCTTGCACTGATAATCAGGTTTTATACTACAAAAAACTGTGTTAAAAAAAAAAGAAAATTTGTCTGCACATTGAAGTATTAGGATCTGTTTACTTCTCAGTTTATATTTACATTGCAGATAATGCAGTAAAAAAATTATGCTGACATATACATTTGCCAGAAGGAAACAATTTTGGATTATACTGGGTGCTTGGGAGCCTATGGATATTTTTAGCATGTGTGCCAGGAACATTTCTAATTGATTTGAAAATTGGCTGAAGGACTGGCTGAAGGACAGAATAGTCCCCGGTTATAAGTGGTGTATCCTAAGGTTCAGTGCTGGGTCTTCTGTTATTTAATTTATTTATTAGTGATATCGAGGACAGGATTAATAGCACCGTTTCTATTTTTGCAGATGACACTAAGCTATGTAGTACTGTACAGTCTATGGAAGATGTCCATAAACTACAAGCTGACTGGAACACTCTGAGTGATAGGGCATCAACTTGGCAAATGAGGTTCAATGTGGATAAATGTAAAGTTATGCATCTTGGTAGTAATAACCTCTGTGCATCATATGTCCTAGGGAATGTAACACTGGGAGAGCCACTTATAGAGAAGGATTTGGGTGTCCTTGTAGATCATAGATTGAATAACAGCATACAATGTCAATCAGCTGCTTCTAAGGCCACCAGGATATAGTCATGCATTAAACGAGACATGGACTCATGGGGCAGGGATGTAATATTACCACTTTACAAAGCGTTGGTGCGGCCTCATCTGGAATATGCAGTTCAGTTCTGGGCACCAGTCCATAGAAAGGAAGCACTGCAGCTGGAAAGAGTACAGAGGAGAGCGACTAAACTGATAAGGGGCATGAAGGGTCTTAGTTAGGAAGAAAGATTAAAAGAATTACATTTATTTAGTCATGAGAAGAGACGTCTAAGGGGGAACATGATTAACCTATATAAATATATAAATGGGCCGTACAAAAAATACGAAAAACTGTTCCATGTAAAACGCCCTCAAAAGACAAGGGACACTCCCTCCGGTCCTGCGCAGTGTGCTGGAATGGAGTTCTCCTGCCTCCACTTTGCGGGGCTCCATAGTCGATATAGGTGCGGATCCCAGAGGTGGGACCCACACCTATAAGACAATGGGGGCATTTTCTAGCGATATGCCCCCATTGTCTGAAATGAGACAACCCCTTTAAAAGTGTTTTCCCACGAAAAATATGTATTCCACAGTTTTCAAACCAGCACCTGGATCTGAATACTTTTGTAATTGCATGTATTTAAAAATTTTGTATAGCTAATGAGTTATTCAGTAAAATGTAACTGTATAGTGCCACAGAATTTCTTATTTCTTTGACCTGCTCACTGAGAAGGCCGCACATGCTCAGTTTCATCTTTCAACTGCCTCCTGAGCTGTGATAGGGAGAGCATGGACACGCCCCCTTAGCTGCAGTGGAAAAGACACTCCCTTGAGCTGTTAGCTTGATATAAATCTAGCAGAGGAATGACTGGGGATATCTCTGGATCTATGTGAGGTACAGGGCTGGTTCTAGCTTTGTTAGAAAGAGGTTGTCATGTACTATATGATCTCTGACTTTCATTTTTTACATTATTCATGGGATAACCCCTTTAAGACATCAGCATTCTGTATTTAGCTCACACTCAGCATTTATTACTGGGAAGTTTGAAACAAAGAGCAGGTTGCAAAACTGCATTTCAAGGGATCTGAAAAAGAATGAAAACATGGAGACTGAGGCCTTAAACTTTGTGTAGCTTTAACTCAAAGTAACTGCTAACTTATGTCAAAAACATGTTTTCCTTGTCAAAGGTGTCCATAGCTGGGGTGTTGCATGGGGTTCAGCACAGGTAGACACGAGGGTGTGTGAAACAAATCTGAGCCCTGAGTGGGCTCATAACTTAAAAGGGTTGTCCCATGAAAAATGTAAAAAATTAAAGCTCTGAACCCGGACATACCCACATTTTCACCGAGGCAGCCTGCCTGACAAGCATTTCATGCTCCGATGCTCTCCGATGAACATTTCATGCTCCGATGCTCTCCGATGAGCATTTCATGCTCCAATGCTCTCCTCTCGTGCAGGGCAAAGACATTTTGCCCAGTTCTGGTGACGAACCGGGCTCTGCAAGGCGGAGGCTTCCGCCCAGCAGTGAGCCCGGTGATGTCACCGGCACTGATGGGACAGGCTTTAGTGCTGCCCTAGCCGTTTTATGTTTTAACGCTAAAGCCAGCCCATCGGCAGTTTGTGTTAGTAAACAAAAGAGACCCTGCCCTGCGTGATCCAACGTGATCCAACTCAGGGCAAGGGAGCGCATCAGAGCATGAAATGCTCCAATGCTGGTGTCAGGCAGGCTGCCTGGGTGAAATCCTGGGTATGTCTGGGTTCAGAGCTGAACCCGGACAACCCCTTTAAAATCATACATAATCTAGTACATGGCAATCTCTAACAAACCTAGAACCGGTCCTGTACCTCACATGGATCCAGAGATCTCCCCATTCATTGCTCCAATTGTTTTCCTAAATTTATTTCAAGCTGGTAGTTCAGGGGTGTGCACTTTCTTAGTATGCATGTCCTTTCTGCTGCAGCTGGTGGCAGTTGAATAATGGAACTGAGCATGAATTTCTGTCTCCGTGAGGCCAATGAAATTAGAAACAGAGCAAACAGCAGGTGGCGCTATACAGATAGATATCATAGAATAACTCAGTGGCTATAATATATTTTTAATTACATGCAATTACAAAAATATTCAGATCCAGGTGCTGGTTTGAAAATTGTAGAATATTTTTCGTGGTTCAACCCCTTTAAGTAACGTATGTTGTAGATTTGTATCCTAATCATAATTGTATTATGTTTCCGAGTGGACAGCTCAACAGATGACAATTCATTCTTAATTAGCAAGTGTCTATACATTATACCTGATCATTGACATTTTTCCTCTAAAATTCTACATATTTCAAACAAGCACCTGGATCTGAATATTTATGTAATTGGATGGAATTAAAAATGTAGTACAGCTGCTGAGTTATTCAATAGATTATATATGTACAGTGCCACCTGCTGTTTTTTCTTTTCCTTATTTCTCTGTTCATCTTGCCAAGGTGGACACACATGCTCAATTCCATTCCTTCAACTGCCACCAGCTCTGTCTTCTGTTAGACACTGTGACCAGGGCCGCTTCTTCCATGATGATTCTCATCTCGCCTCAGGCGGCAGTTTTCTGTATGTTTGAGGGGCGGCATCCACACAGCAGTTAAACACTGCTAGTGGATACCGCCCGTGTTCACTTTAGCTGCGCATTCAGCCCGCCCCTCCTCCATTCCCAAATGCAGGGAGCTGATGTCCTGTCAGTCACTGCTCAGCTCCCTGTGCTCCTTCCCATCTTTAGGCCCGTAGTGCACAGAATGGTCAAGCAGGGAGATTTCTCCCTGCTTCACCATTCAGCCTGCAGGCATGATTGCGCTGCCGGCCAATATGGGCGCAGCCTGTAGCCCGGAATCTGCATAAGCTCCACCCACAAAGTCCTGCATAGCGATCTGCGTCTCCAGGGGAGAGAGGACTTCAGGAAGGAGATGAGAAGGTGAGTAGGTCCTGTTTTTTTTTTTTTTTTTTTTTAACACAGAGAGGGCATGGGTGACATTTCTATTACAAAGGGGGCACAGAGGAGAGGACATTAATACTACAAAGGGGCAGAGAGGGCACAGTGGGCATTACTATTACAAAGGGGGCACAGTGGGCAATACTACCATAAGGGGAACACAGTGGGCATTACTACTACAAAGGAGACACAGTGGGCATTACTACCATAAGGGCGGCACAGTGGGCATTACTACTAGAAAGGGGACACAGAGGGCATTATTACTACTACAAAGTGGGCACAGTGGGCATTACTACCAAAAAGGGGCCCAGAGGGCATTACTACCATAAAGGGGCCCAGAGGGCATTACTACTATAAAGGGGCACAGAGGGCATTATTACTATAAAGGGGCCACAGAGGGCATAACTATTATTGGGGCACAGAGCGGGTATTACTACTGTGAAGGGGGCACAATGGGCATTAATACTGTGAAGGGGCCACAGAGTGCATTACTAATCTGGAGGGGGCACAGAGAGGGCATAACTACTGTGAGGGGGCACAAAGAGGGTATTTCCACTGTGAAGGGGCACAGATGTCTCTGTCCCTCTGTGTGTGTGTCCCTCTATGTGTGTCTGTTCCTGTGTGTGTCACCATCACGATGCCCACAGTGTTGTTATGTCTTGACAGGGCTGCATCAGGATGTTCTGTGGGGGCAAGAAGAAGAAGACGGAAGAGGAGGCAGCGCCGCCAGCATGGAGTCCCGTGGAAGAGGCACAGAGAGGCAAACTAAGGAGGCAGGTAACACTACCACAGGATCTACACTAGTGTTATTTGTGGTTTTACATAGGACTGCAGGTAACCCTACCACATGATCTACACTAGCGTTATCTATGGTTTTACATAGGACTGTAAGTAACACTACCACATTATCAGCACTAGTGTTATTTGTGGTTTTACATAGGACTGCAGGTAACATCTACTATAGTATCTGTACTCTGAGATTTATCACTGTGTTACCTGTGGTGTTACATAGGACTGCAGGTGATATAAATAACATTATCTGTACTTGTACCCAGATCTGGCAGTCTTGGAGTTCGGTAGCTACTTGGCTTTCATACTACTTTTTAAAAGGGTTGTCTCATCATGGACAATGGAGGCATATCTCTAGGATATGCCCCCATTGTCTTATAGGTGTGGGTCCCACCGCTGGGACCCGCACCTATATTCAGAAAGGAGCCATGCAAAGGTGGTGGCTGTAGGACTCCGGACCGGCCATCACCAAGCCGGCTCCCCATAGAAGTGAATGGGAGCGTACCACGCATGTGCGGCCCCCGCTCCCGTTCATTTCTATGGAACCGACTGAAATAGCCGTGCCAGCGCTCGGCTATTTTCGCTGGCCCCATAGAAAATGAATGGAGGGCGGTTGCGCATGCTCAGTGCGCCCTCTTTCACTTTCGGGGCTACGTTCTGGATATAGGTGCTGGTCCCAACGGTGCGACCCGCACCTATTAGACAATGGTCTAAAAAGCTCTGACTGTGACAGTTACAGGGAGAGAGCTAAATGAGAAGGGACATTCCCCCATAGAAAGGACCCACCCATGAGCTACAAACATGAAATAAATCTAGCAAAGGAATTGGAGCTTTGTTAGAAAGAGAGTCTTGTGTACTATATGATGTCTGATTTTCATTTTTTAAATTACTCATGGAATAACCCATTTAAATGAGTTGACCAGGCAGTGTCTCCCACCCAGGCTGACATTGGACATGGGGAGATACTAGTGCACATCAGGCCTTAAATACATGTAAATTCAGGCACTGTCATGTCTCCCCTCACCTTTCCTCTTGTTGAATTGAATAATGTAAATGAGCCCGTGGCTACCTTCCCTCTTCCTCCCTGCTAGCTATGCCTCTTGTCCAAAAACTTCTTTTTAAAATGAACTTTCTGTTAACCTTTAGTGTAGAACAGCATGGGAACAATACCACTGTAAAGCAACGTATAACTCTCTGGTTACCGCTGCCGAGCTGGGGAAACCAAGCTGGCAATCCTGCTTGTTAGTATGCAAGAGCCCTGGACCAATGGCGCTGCATGCCGGTGACATGGGACCGCCTGGCATGCAGAGAAGCTGGCAGATTATCCCAGCCGGCAGGCTATTTAAACCAGGCAAGTGCCTGTGAATTTCTGTGCTCTGTGCTCTGGCATTCTAGCTCAGTGAGACTTTGTATCTGGGTTTGATCCGGCTTGTCTGACCACCCTCTCTGGTTTTGACCTCTGCATTCCTTGATGTTCTACCTAAGTTGCATAGGTATAGTGGTTCCCTCCTGGTTTTGACCCGGTTTGTCTGATCCTCTTTGCTCTTGTCTCCATTATGGTCCTGTCTTCCCGTCTCTGTTTGTCCGTTTGTCATCCTGCACTTACTCAGTGTAGGGACTGTCGCCCAAGTGTGGGTCACTGTTTAGGGCGGGGATGCCCAACCTGCGGTCCTCCAGCTGTTGCAAAACTATAACACCCAGCCTGCAGCTATCAACTTAGAGCAGGGCATGATGGGATATGTAGTTTTATAACAGCTGGAGGACCCCAGGTTGAGCATCCCTGGTTTAGGGTGATCATGCAAGTGGGGCTGGGACTTTAGGGCTGCACTTTCCATTTTGTTGTTTTCCTACTGCTAACGTGACACAACATGTGCAGGAAAGGTGACTTGCCAGCTCAATGGCATCTATGCCACTAGGCTAAGTCACTGCGGCCCTGAGATCAAATAAGGCCATAGTACAGTCTATACTTACAGAAACTTTACTGTAGATAGACTACATCATTTTCGGAATAGTGATGCCAATACATGTAGTTTTAACATGAAATAGTTATTATATAACTTGCAGTTAATAAGTATTATAAGAGGTACCTACAATGCACATTGGGATCAGCTATTTTGTAGATCAGCAGCAGACATGACTGGGCAATCAATCAATTAAAGAACTAATTAATTGCCCTTCAATATGTCAAAGAATTATTGATGACACAGGTTCAGATGAAAAATGTACCAATGTATGTAGCAAACGTTACCTTAACATGTTAATCACTCCTGGACTGCCCATATACTTAAAATTTCCAGGCAGTCTGCAGTGTGTAGCTGCATGTAGATCAGTTGACAATCAGTGCCAGGAGTCCTAAAGAGATATGGTTTATAATCATGCCTGCCTACCCCATCATTGCATACACAGTGCTCAATGAGTGATATGTATACAAATCAGGAAGTGACATTTCCTGGTCTGGTCCTAGCAATCATGTGATGGTGGAATGCTGAGTAACTGCAGAAGCTGCTGGGTCTTAGCAGACCCAGATCATCTTAAAGAGGCTCTGTCACCAGGTTTTAACCTATGCATTTTAATACATAGGTTAAAACCCCTCAACTTGTACATTTCTCACATACCTTTATTGCAGAGTATAGCGCAGCGTTTGTGCTGAAAAACGAAGTTAAAACATTATGCTAATGAGCCTTCGGAGCACCGGGGAGCGGGCTCTTTCCTCCTGAGCACCGCTTCTTCACCGCGCCCCCCCCCCGGGCTCGAGGCTCTTCCCCATGCCGAAGTCCACGCCCCTCTGTAAAAGTGACTGACAGCGCTAGACCATTTGGCCTAGCGCTGAAATCCCGCGCCTGCGCAGTCCGATCGCGCCGGCGCGTGCGCAATAGCGCTTGCAGTGCCGAACACTGCAAGCGCTTCCATCCTTGTGCGCACGCGCCGTCACTTCGCTGAACCCGGAAGAAGCGGTGCTCAGGAGGAAAGAGCCCGCCCCCTGGTGCTCCGAAGGCTCATTAGCATAATGTTTTAACTTCGTTTTCAGCACAACCGCTGCCGCTATACTCTGCAATAAAGGTATGTGAGAAATGTACAAGTTAAGGGGTTTTAACCTATGTATTAAAATACATAGGTTAAAACCTGGTGACAGAGCCTCTTTAATAATAAAAAAAATGTAATGTTAAGTCCCCAGGGGTCTTGTATAACCTTTAAGGGGTATGTATTATACTCCTATATTATTCCGGGATAATTTTTACAAGTCACATTAACAAATTTATGGAAAAGTAACCCACACTATTTAAATTCCCACCAAAAAGAAAAAATACTTCCACAACAATCTATTTAAAAAGGTAAACTTGATTAGGTACAAAATCACATGCATTATATTTATTTTTATAGCAGAACCAACACATAATTGTAATAGCCAGCCATTAAGTATATTCTAGTGAGAAAAGTAAAGGGCGCAGCAGGCGTCAGCCCAACAGATATCCACCGTACAGGCATTATAGTAAATTCTGTATTAGAAAAATCATATGCACCCAACATCATCCATTATGACATTCACAGGCATTAAAGCCAAATAGAAACAGAAATAGGTGATATGGGGCAAAAGAATCAACAGCACACGTTCATCGCTATACCTGTGGATCTGAGACTGGCCCTGCAGCGTCCTTCTCCAAAAAGCCGTTTCGCCCACCAAACTTCTTCCGTTTGGGGATAAAGTGGCAATCAACAATAAACTCTCCTTTATACCCAAACCAGTTAAAATATTAATATGCCCGATTATAACCACGCTTATCACCACCTGAGGATCTCATAAATCATGATCATGTTGGCGGGAGTACGGGCGACGTGCGTGTCAGGTCAGGAACGAGGCCTGAGACGCACACCATCACGTGCACACACTGCCGGCCAGCCCAAAATGGCTGCATGCTCCAGCATGGAACGCACCACCATATCTCGGCTGATGCGCTCCAAAATGGAACACAAAACTCATTACACCAAAGCGCGTTGCATACATCAAATTGAATCGCCCCAAATCAATGAACATCATAATAATATATAAAAATCAATGTAGCATCCATAATTAATTCTTATACCATTAGTTATATAAATATGTAAATAGAAACCAATAGTGACATTATTAACTCTAATTTGTTAATAGTGTATGTGAAATCATGATACAAAATAATTCATGTGTATAATCAACATAATAAATATTTAATCACCAACATTTCATAATTATTATTACTGTATAATGCCATAATTAACATGATTATAAATAGAACAATATGAAAATAAAACAATATAAAAATGCCTTTTTTACCTAATAAAGTTTACCTTTTTAATAGAATTGTTGTGGAAGTATCTTTAAAGAGGGGTGGCAAAAAGTAAAAAAATAAATACAAAGCAAAATAAAAAGAACGTCACCACTAGCCCACAAACAAGAAAAATTAAAATTAACTGAATTAAAAAAGGTTATGGCTTTTGATGGCTGCAGATACTAAAAATATGACTGATCATGAAGGGGAAAAATGGTCCTCCTTGAACTGGTTCGATGGCTTTTATGAAGTCTCAATCAATCTAAAGATTACTGCAACAGTGTATTTGATGTAGTATCAAGTCAATGTTTGCTGCATCTGTGTAATGTAGTTTCATTGAATAGAAGCTGGCAATAGAGTTTCCTTTATGGAGTTCCTTGGACCCTTCAATGAATCTTCACAATGTACGATGAAGAAAAGAGCAGGATGTGGCACTCACCGATCTTCCAAAAATAGTAGACTTTATTGAAGACAGTTACTTACAAAAGCATGAAAGGGGGAGCGGGCGGATGCCTAAAGCATGCACAGAGAGGAACAGCAGCGACGGCCGTTTCGACCTCTGCATTCCTTGATGTTCTACCTAAGTTGCATAGGTATAGTAATCAATAAAGTCTACTATTTTTGGAAGATCGGTGAGTGCCACATCCAGCTCTTTTCTTTATCGTATATTTACAAGTTTGCTGGCTATCTGGATCGTTTGAGCACCACCTCTCCACAATACACACCTGGTGCCTTCCATGTGGAGACTCCTGAGGCACTAAAAGGACGTTTGGGAATATTTGCAGGCAGTGCCCTCTCCCTTATCCTTCTACTCTTCGGATACATATGAATCTTGTATGAATCAATGTATTTTATGTATCAGGTACTCTTCAAGGCCATGTCATGATGTTTCCTATATTCTTAAAAGGGGTTTGCAGCCTTATGTGTATATCTAACTAGCCCCAGGTGCGTGTTGTACCCAATTAAAAAATCATACCCACCTGATTCCCACCACTCTATTCTGGTTCCCTGACTGCTTTCCGTGATTGCATTCCGAGCCTTTAAACCTCTGGATGGCGTCATGTACACTGCTGCAGCCCATGGCTGATTTCAATGGTGACGTGTCCCCAAGCAGCATGTCCCTGATGTGTCATGTGCCACTTGGGGACATGTCACCACTGAGGCCAGTCACTGACTGCACCATGCCCCTGTCCGAAAGTTACAAGCCAGGTAATGGAATATCATGCAATAGAGCCAGGGCCCTGGAATGAAGTGACGGGGAGCAGGTGTGCATGTTTTTTCTCATAAGTACTGGGACTAGTTAAAAAAGCTGATAAGGCTGGAGAACCCCTTTAAAGGGGTCTTCTCAGGGCTGATTCTGCTAAGAAAGCCATGTTCAATTCGGAGTGAATTGTAACATTACATGAAGGCCACTGGTATTCTGGTTAGAGGTAGGTCCTAAGCTGAGGACTCCTCTAAGACATCAATACTGTATGTGTTAATGAAGTGTGTAGACAGAAGTTGTCTTCAAGATACAATTATTCTAATCTCTAATACTCCAACATTTTGTAAAAAAATAATGCAGTGATACAATTCATAGAAATATTTTCCCCTCATAATGATCTGAGAAGGCATCGATTACCTTTCATTGTTCTATATTATTTTAAAATAAGATGCATCATTTTCAAATAGGTTGTGGCTAGAGATGAGCGAATCTATTCATTTTTCCTACTCCGAAGCGAATCCGGATCTTTTCAGATTCGCTCTGTTCTAATCTTAAATGTTCTTAAC
The DNA here is from genome assembly GCA_900303285.1 of Rhinella marina. Taxonomy (NCBI): domain Eukaryota; kingdom Metazoa; phylum Chordata; class Amphibia; order Anura; family Bufonidae; genus Rhinella; species Rhinella marina. Next base: position 97,204 of record ONZH01003441.1, read on the forward strand.
CCTTTGTACGCAAACGCTACGCACTTGTCCAATGAATTGTACGCTAATGCTACGTATCAGTTAATTTATACGCTGATGCGTACAAATTCAGTTAATTAGTGAACTTTTACTGTATGTTCGTTAGTTGTGCGGAAATGTTCGCGGTAAGACAGGGCTCCAGATGGCGATCAAAATGGTCGCAAATGCGACTTAGATTTTACAAATGGCGACAAGACTTTTTAGTTTTGTCACCATTTGCGCCTGGACCCGACCGCATTTACTGATACTAGGCTGCGCTACTGCGCAGCCTAGTATCAGAGAACATGGAGCAGATAAAATAAAAAAAAATCTCTTACCTGTCCTGCGCCGCGTCTCCGCTCCGGGTCCGGCGCTCCTTTGGCTTTCCGGGCAGCTCTGCACTGTCCTGACGGCGTACAGCGTCAGGACGTAGTGCATGCACTCTGACCTGACGCTGCACGCAGTCAGGTGATAGTGCAGCGCCGGGAGGACAGAGGAGCGCTGGACCCAGAGCGGAGCCACGGCGCAGGACAGGTAAGAGATTTTTTTTATTTTATTCTGATGGCCGCAGAGTGGGCTGATCTGTGGTCTGATGGGGGCACAGTGGGCTGATCTGTGGTCTGATGGGTGGGCCACAGTGGGGCTGATCTGAGGTCTGATGGGGGCACCAGTGGGGCACAGTGGGCTGAGGCTGATGGTGGGCTGATCTGAGGTCTGATGGGGGCACAGTGGGCTGATCTGAGGTCTGATGGGGGCACACACATTATACTGGTTGGGGTTTTTATCACTGGGGAGGGCGCACTGCGACCAATGATGATAACTACGTTTAATACAAGTACAGAAGGCGGGTGCCGCACCTGAGGGGTTAACTACCACTGATTGCAGCTCCCTATAATACAGGTCAGGTGCCGGCTATGTGAT
>ONZH01003442.1:0-24708 GCA_900303285.1 Rhinella marina
AGTCACCCCTTCTTGATGCTACCACAGAACATTCTCTGCCCATTCACAAGACCTTTTGCAGTCTCTGTGTGCTGACAGTGGGGATTTACCAGTGTTGTCTAAGGAGGTGGTGGACAATGGTGAGACACAGGTTCGGGGGTGAGGTAGTTGTATGGGAAGCAAGTTACAGTGGGGACTCCTTGGGGGACTTTCTCATGATGGGACAGATTCAACTTGGGTGGATCAGGCACAGGAACAGATCATTTTAAGTGTGAGACAAACATCAGCACCACAACCGCTTGGGAGAGCAGTGGGCTTGTGTTTAGGAAAGCTGATGGGCTTCCGTCAGCACTGTTGTATAGAACCCATGGCCTTTTCATTAAAAAAATTTGGTTACAAAGCCGCATGACCCTTAAAAATTGTTTTTAGAAAGCCGGATGACTTTCCTGAAAAATTTTTTTTGAAAGCGCCGATGACTTTCCAGAAAAATTGTTTTTAGAAAGCGCAATGAATTTCCTGAAAAATTGTTATTGAAGACGGATGACTTTCCTGAAAAATTGTTAGTAGAAACGCGATGACTTTCCTGAAAAATTGTTGCATATGCAACTCAGATGAAGAGGAGGAGGAGGAAAGCAAGCAATTTAGGAGGGTAGCCTGAGGTGGGGGATGAGAACTGGGGGGATATCCATGACCTGTTCATCTTGATGAACGTGAGGATGTCGAGTTGTCGGTGGACAGGCGCGTCCGTTTGTCCTTAATTATACCCCTGGCGGCACTAAAAACCCTTTCAGACAGTACACTTGCAGCAGGGCAGGCAAGCACCTCAAGAGCGTACTAGCGCAAGTTCTGGCCACCTGTCCAGCTTGGCCAGCCAGTAATTATATGGTGTGGAGTTATCGTCAGGACGTTGTCTGGTCCGCGATACTCCCTCACCATCTTGCGTACTGTTCCGCCCTGCTCTGCCTGCCCTGTGGCTGTCGTACTGTCTTGCTGGGTTTAAGAACTTGGCAAAAGCATGGATAGTGTACCCCTGCCTTGACACCTACACTGACTTCCCCCTCCTCTCCTCTCCACTTCAGCACTGCAGTCCGCCCCCTGTTGCTCGACTGGTCTGGAAAGGCCTGTAGCAGTTCTAACCAGGGCCTTATGGTAGAAAGTGACTCGGGCTCCTTTCCTCACGGGTATAAGTTGGGCAAAGTTGTCCTTGTACGTGGGTCAAGGAGGGTGTACACCCAATAGTCATTGGTGGACAGTATCCTCTTGACCCGGGATCACGACAAAGACAGCCAAGCATAAAGTCTGCCATGTGCCCTACTGTGCCGCCACACGCAAGCCTTAGCCTCCTCACTTAGCGGACTCTCCATTCTCCTCCCCCCCCCTTCCTCCGACCCCAATTCATCCTCCTCAGCCCATACCCGTCAAAGGTGCATGGAATCACCCCCTGATGCATGGTGTCCAAGAGTTTCTTCCTCCTCCTCAGCCTCCTCAGTTTCGCGCTGCGAACTGACAACAGGTGCTCTCAATGTCACGTCTTCCCCCACTCCTGTGACACTGCTGAATCCTCAGATCTTAGGTTCCTCAAGGAGTTCTGGATGAGGCACAACAGAGGGATGGTGACACTGATGATGTGTGCATAACCACTGACCATCTCTGTTGCCTCCTCAATGGGACCTAAGACCTGGCAGATGCCAGCCATCCACGTCCACTCCTCAGCATAGACATGAGGAAGCTGACTGGCCTGACTACAACTCGGGGATCAGGCTGGCAGTCTACAACTGCCCTGAGTTGTTGTACACCCTGGCTAGCATGTGTAACGTCGAATTCCAATGCGTGGAACGTCACACAGCAGCCGGTGAACAGGGAGTTGTAACCGCCCTTGCACAGTCCTGAGGGTCGCGGCATCGGTGGTGGACTTGCGAAAATGGGCGCATATGCGCCGCACCTTGGTGGCAACTCACTCAACTGGGGTAGGTCTTGAGAACCGTGGACCACCAAGTTGAGCACGTGGGCCATGCATGGCACGTGAGTCAGCCCACCAAGATGCAGAGCCGCCACCAGGTTACGCCCATTATCGCAGACCACCATTCCTGGCTGAAGGTTCAGCGCGCCAGCCACACATTGGTCTGCCCCTGATGCCTAAGAGCTCTTCAGCCGTGTGCTCTTATCCCCAGGCTCAGCATTTCAGGACTGCCTGCTGCCGCTTCCTACCACAGTGTTGAAACTGCTGGCATCGAGGAATGAAATTGACGATTGGGGCATCACTGCCTTTAAGAGGAGGAGGTGGAGGAGGAGGTGGAGCATAATGTGCCGAGACAGACAGACGGAACTATGTCCCGCAATTCGTGGTGTGGGTAGCACATGTGCAGCCCCATGATCAGTCTCTGCCCCAGCCTCCACCAGATTGACCCAATGTGCCGTGAGGAGATGTAATGTCCTGGCCACCGTACTCGTCATGTATCTGTGGTCATGTGGACTTTACCACAACCCGCGTTTTTGAGAGCGTGGCGATGTTCTCAGACACATGCGTGCAGGGTGGGGACGGCACATCGGGCAATATAGTGTCGGCTGGAGACAGATAATGGGGGGCTGCCGCCTCCATAAGGTTGTGGTAGGATTCTTCTCCACAAGCCTGTACGGCAACATTCCAAACTGATCAGCTTGGCGATGTGACATTTAGAGCTTGCGCATGGGGGTGGGGTGGCTGCGTACTGCGCTTGCGTTCAAATGTCTGTGGTAAGACAGTTGAACGCCGCACTGGACACATGAGTGGAGGAGAGGGAGGGAGTGGAGCTGGAGGGGTCCCTTTCGGGGCTGGAGCTGCAACTCCTGGCTTAGGACAGACACAGTTGCTGGACTAACTGTGTCAACTCACCAGCTGACAGAAGTGCAAACCATTGGTGGAGTGTTTTCTCTCCAAATGTTTGCGCAGGCTACTAGTGGTCAGGTTGTTGCGTTTTGAACCCCTGCTCATTGACGTGTGGCACAGCTTGGACACCGCCAAACGAGGGATTCGGCCTCATCATCCTTAAAGTACTCCCAAACTAAGGATGGCGCATAGTATGGGCTGGAGAGCGTGACCTCTAGGAGCACTTGGGGAAATAGTGACTTGGCCTGGCTTCTCCTCGTCGCAGCCCCTCTGGCTCTCTCTCAACAGCTTGGGTGCTGATGTCGTCTCACAGTCCTGAACCACTGCCTCCAGTTGCCTCATCCACCAAGTAGATCTGTCCCTCATCATCCCCCAGTCTTCCTCAGACTCCACAGTGGACGTCCCTGACAACTACCTCCGACAACAGTGTCTCGTCGTCATCTTCCACCAGCTCCTCAGACGCCACTGCTAATCTCCCACTCTCATAACCGAGACTGCAAAAGGTCTGAGAATCAGGCATAGCAGCTCGTCCACTGGCATCAGGGAAGTGGTGGCTGAAGAGTTCCATGGATAAATTTTTGTCCGTGGGACATACCCTAGAGGGTTCTGGCTGGGAGAAGGAGGGCGAGTTGAGGACAGACACCCTGGCTCAGAGAAGTCGACTGGCTGGATGAGGGGGCAGACGAAACGTGCTGGACGTGCTCTCTGCAATCCACTGAACCACCTCCTGTTGTTGTTTGGGGTCTGTCAGAGTTGTAGGACACTGCCTTACCAACGTCTGGAATTGACCAGGCACCCTGACCTTACGTGTTCCACTGTACTACAGCAGCCGGCACTGTGTCACCACACACACCACGGTCATCACCGGCTGACCACTGCACCACCACGATTCCCACCTATCCCTCCACGACCACCTCTTCCACCTTTCCAGCTCTTCCCCCTCTCCCCTGACCCTGGGGTTCTCCATGTGCACAGTAGCAGTATTATATTATTATAATTGTAAAGGATCATACGGTATCTATAGACTCTGAGTATATAGCAGGCTGATGAAATGTATTCACTAGTCACTGCACCGTGTATTACGGATCAGTGAAATTAAATGGACAATGTAGATAGATATGCAGGTTACGATTATTTCAGACCTATCCAAAAAAATGTACGCAGTTGCGCAATAAAACGGAATCCACAGATCAATACGAATCTATAGACTCTGAGGTATATAGCAGGCTGATGAAATGTATTCACTAGTCACTGCACCGTGTATTACGGATCAGTGAAAAAACGGACAATGTAGATAGATATGCAGGTACGATTATTTTTAGACCTATCAAAAAAAGATGTACGCAGTTTGCGCAAATAAAACGGGAATCCACAGATCAAGACGGTATCTATAGACTCTGAGGTATATAGCAGGCTGATGAAATGTATTCACTAGCACTGCACCGTGTATTACGGATCAGTGAAATTAAACGGACAATGTAGATAGATATGCAGGTACGATTATTTCAGACCTATCCAAAAAAAAGATGTACGCATTTGCGCAAATAAAACGGAATCCACAGATCAATATGGAATCTATAGACTCTGAGTATAGCAGGCTGATGAAATGTATTCACTAGTCACTGCACCGTGTATTACGGATCATGAAATTTAAACGGACAATGTAGATAGTATATGCAGGTACGATATTTACAGACCTATCCAAAAAATGTACGCAGTTTGCGCAAATAAAACGGGAATCCACAGATCCAATACGAATCTTAAACTCTGAGGTAATATAGCAGGCTGATGAAATGTATTCACTAGTCACTGCACCGTGTATTATGGATCAGTGAAATTAAACGGACAATGTAGATAGATATGCAGGTACGATTATTTACAGACCTATCCAAAAAAAGATTGTACGCAGTTTGCGCAAATAAAACGGGAATCCACAGATCAATACGGAATCTATAGACTCTGAGGTATATAGCACGCTGATGAAATGTATTCACTAGTCACTGCACAGTCATGCACAGGAATATATCTGTTTAGATATGTATAGTTTGATCTATGTGGCTGGACAAGGTGTACCAGGCACAGCTCTGCACAGAATGCAGGCTACAGCATATACTGTATAGTTTTCTTCAGAGAATCAATTGGTTTTTAAAAGACTATTGTGGCTTCCTATTCCACACAGAATACAGGCTTACAGTATATACTGTATACTGTTTTTCAGAGTATAAATAGTCTTTAAAAAGACTGTTGAGGCTTCCTATCCTAACTCCTAACTCCTAACTGCTTGCTGCACACACTACATGAGCTAACACTGTCTCTGTCTGTCTCTTCTCCTTCCCAAAAGCACAATGAGACTGAAGCTGTAGGTCCCTACCTTATGCAAATTTAGGTCACATGTCACTGCCAGCCAATCACTGCTGGGGAGGTATAGGGGATGTTACATCACAGCAGGCGTTCCCACATGCTTCCCTTTGATGCTGATTGGCTGAAAAAAACGGGCATTTCAAACTGGCAGTGACGCACGAATCATCACAAGTCTGCGTTGGCTCGGGATGCCGAGCCGAGCCGAAGCGGGCAATATTCGTGCGAATCCCGAATATTGCCGCTTCGGCTCGCTTATCACTAGTCAGAAGTGCAGACGGTGATTTCATGACGATCGTTTTGAGAGCCGGAGGATCTGCAAACGCAGTGTGCAGTGCCTAGACATGGGCGTATGCAAAAACGCTCTGTCAGAAGGTCAAAATGCTGTCTGAAGGGTTAAACTTTTTTTCGAGGGATATCAATGGAAAATAATTTGCATTTCCAGGAGAAAATACATAGTGCTTGAAAAGAACGCACCTTTAACAGTGACTTACAGAGTGCACCTTTGTGACTGCCCCTTTAAGAGTGTCTGCTCCTTTGAGCGTTACTGTCCCTTTAAGATTGGCTATCCCTTTAAAAGTGACTACCCCTTTAAGAGTGTCTGCCCCTTTAAAAGTAACTGTCCCTTTAAGAGTGGCTACCCCTTTAAAAGTGACTGCCCCTTTAAGAGTAACCGTCCCTTTAAGAGTGCTAACCCTTTAAAAGTTGTTGCCCCTTTAAGAGTTACTGCCCCTTTAAGAGTGTATGCTCCTTTAAGAGTAACCATCCCTTAAAGAGTGATTGCCCCGTTAAGAGCAGCTGCCCCTTTAAGAGGGACTGTCCCTTTTAGAGTGTCTGCCCCTTTTAGAGTGACTGCCCTTTTAAGAGTAACTGCCCCTTTAAGAGTAACTGCCCCTTTAAGGGTAACTGTCACTTTGAGTTGCTGCCCCTTTAAGAGTGCCTGTCTTTTTAAAAGCAACTGTCCCTTTAAGAGTTCCTGTCTTTTTAAAAGCAACTGTCCCTTTAAGAGCGGCTACCCCTTTAAGAGCGGCTACCTCTTTAAGAGATGACTGTCCCCTTTTTGAGTGACTGCTACTTTGAGCGTTATGCCCCTTTAAGAGTAACTGCCCCTTTAAGAGTGACTGTCCCTTTAACAGTGATTGTCCCTTTAAGAGTGACTACCCCTTTAAAAGCGACTACCCCTTTAAGAGTGACTGCCCCTTTAAGAGTGGCTGCCCCTTTAAGAGTGGCTGCCCCTTTAAAAGTGATTGCCTCTTTAAAAGTGACTGCCCCTTTAAGAGCGACTGCCCCTTTAAGAGCAACTGCCCCTTTAAGAGCGACTGCCCCTTTTAAGAGTGTCTGCCTCTTTAAGAGCTACTTTCCTTTTAAGTGTGACTTTCCCTTTAAGAGTGGCTATCCCTTTAAGAGTGTCTGTCCCTTTAAGAGAGATTGCCCCTTTAAGAGTGGCTGCCCTTTTAAGAGTGACTGTCCCATTCAGAGTGGCTGCCCCTTTAAGAGAGACTATCCCTTTAATAGTCTGCCTCTTTAAGAGTGACTGCTCCTTTAAGAGTGTCTGTCCCTTTAAGAGTGTCTGTCCCTTTAAGAGTGTCTGTCCCTTTAAGAGTGTCTGTCCCTTTAAGAGTGTCTGTCCCTTTAAGAGCGTCTGTCCCTTTAAGAGCGGCTGCCCATTTAATATGCCCCTTATATTATGCCCCTTTTATTTTCCCCTTAAGAGCTGCCTTTAAGAGCTGCCCCTTTAAGAGTAACTGCCCCTTTACTGTCCTTTAAGAGTACTGTCCTTTAAGAAGAGTGGCTGCCCCTTTAAGAGTATGCCCTTAAGAGCGCTGCCCTTTTAGAGCGGCTATCATTTTAAGAGTGGCTACCCCTTTAAAAGTGACTGCCCCTTTAAGAGCAACTGTTTCTTTAATAGTGACTGTCCCTTTAAGAGTCACTACCCCTTTAAGAGCGACTGCCCCTTTAAGAGTGTCTGCTCCTTTAAGAGTAACCATCCCTTAAAGAGCGATTGCCTCGTTAAGAGCAGCTGCCCCTTTAAGAGGGACTTTCCCTTTAAGAGTGTCTGCCCCTTTTAGAGTGACTGCCGCTTTAAGAGTGTCTGTCCCTTTAAGTGTCTGTCCCTTTAAGAGTAACTGCCCTTTTAAGAGTAACTGCCCCTTTAAGAGTAACTGACCTTTTAAGAGTAACTGCCCCTTTAAGAGTAACTGCCCCTTTAAGAGTAACTGTCACTTTAAGAGTAACTGTCACTTTAAGTTGCTGCCCCTTTAAGAGTGGCTGCCTTAAGGTCCTGGTCTTTTTAAGAGTGACTGTCTCTTTAAGAGTGGCTACACCTTTCAGAGTGGTTGTCCCTTTAAGAGGGACTGACCCTTTTTAGAGTGACTATCCCTTTAAGAGTATCTATCCCTTTAAAAATGACTGCCCCTTTAAGAGTGACTGCCCTTTAAAGATTGACTGCCCCTTTAAGAGCGCTTATCCTTTAAGAGTGACTATACCTTTAAGAGTGACTGCCCCTTTAAGAGTGACTGCCCCTTTAAGAGCGACTGCCCCTTTAAGAGCGACTGCCCCTTTAAGAGCGACTGACCCTTTAGAAGCGACTACCCCAGTAAGAGCATCTGCCCCTTTAAGAGCATATGTCCCTTAAGAGTGTCTACCTATTTAAAAGTTACTGTCCCTTTAAGAGTGTCTGCCCTATTAAGAGTGCTGCCCCTTTAAGGGTTACTATCCTTTGAGAGTGTCTATCCCTGGTAAAAGTGACTGCCCCTTTCAGAGGGACTGCCCATTTAAAAGTGGCAGCCCTTTAAGGAGCGACTGCCCCTTTAAGAGAGACTATCCCTTTAAGAGCGACTGCCCCTTTAAGAGTCACTCTGGTAAGCCCCTTGAAGTTTGACTCTGCGCTCAGCTGAGGGGGCGAAACGGCCATGCTGTCTGTTAACACATGGGGACTCGGCGGCCATTTTGTGACTCTCACAGGTGCAAGTCTCTTTCAGCATAAATAGACTGTTTAACAGAATCCAAAATGGCGGATTAACCCTCTTCTGCCAGTGTGTCCCCCGAGGCCTGTGATCACGGCTCTTTATAACAGACATGTGAATGCCCCCTTATCCTCTGGTCTGGGGAATCTCCCCTGTATTTTATGCCTAGATATCCTCTAAGACTTCTCCACTGTGTGGATGCTGTGCCATATATGGCGCTGCCTATTTGCATATTGAGCTGTGATTGGCTGATTGGTCTCTATTCAACTTCTCCATTCATTCCTATGCAACCCTTATCCTTAGGTCTGGGTGAGCTCCTCAATATATCTTCTGCATAAGACTTCTGCAGTGTGTGGATGCTGTGCCATATATGGTGTTGCTATTTGCATATTCACTGTGATTGGCTGATTGGTCTCCACTCTAGCCTCTCCATTCATTCCTATGGGGAATTTTTTTGGGTTTAACCTGTGATATCTTAAAAACGACAAATCCGATCGACTCCAAAAATACATAGCACACCTGTCACCATCGAGGGCTTCGAAACGCACTTTGAACGGAGTCTGTACGCCAAGCGGTTCGGGCTGTATTAATTGCAGAAATTTACGGAGAAGAATAATAATAAAAAGAATAAGAAGAATAAGAAGAATAAAGAAAAGGAATAACAGTATAGTGCTTTTCAAGCACTATAATAATAGGGGCATGGTTACAAGGCTGTTAAACAGTCCTGTCTTCCCATCCAGTCCTGTTACAAGAGGATTTACAAAAAAACCTACAATGGAGCATTTAACTTAGGATGCATTCAAACCTCAGTACAGTACAGAATAGTGTATGTTCTATCTTTTGCGGGACTGTGGAATCGACATACGGATGCGGACAGCACACAGTGTGCTATCTGCACTTTTTGCGGTAACATTGAAATAAATGCATCTGCATTCAAAAATGCGGATTGGATGCAAAGTAAAAATACATATGTGTGAATCGGGCCTTAGTGTTTAGAGTTTAGCACATGTTGGGTTTGTTCACAAAATATGAAGGCGTAACTTGGCCCATTGGACATTCAGTTGAGGAGGTCCACTCTCCTTTACATAGATTGGAACATGGTAGGAAATGCTTCTATCTCCTTTTTCCAGTCAGTCCTCTTTATAATCAAAAAAGTTGTACAGTACAGCTGATTTCACAACAAGGTACTGATGGCCTGTCTGAATGGGGGAAAGATCAGAGTTTATAACAGACAGTAGTAAAAGGGGTTGTCCAGGAGTTTAATTTTGATGCCCTATTCTCAGGATAGATCATTAGATATTTGAGGTTCATACTCCCACCACCCCCCGTCAATCAGCTGTTTGAAGAGGCAGCTGCTCTCTTAAAAAAGCAAGTGACATCTGCAAGCCACGTACAGCTGCTATACAATGAATGGGGTTATGCTTAGTATACTGTAAAGCTGATCGGTGGTGTAAGGTCACCGATCAGACATTGATGACAAGTGTCAAACTGGGGTGCCTTGGACCAACCAGTAAAATTTATTTTGGGGGCCCACCATACTGATACATTCAAATATTACCTACTCACACAGCTGTAAGTTTCTACCAGATGATTGAATATGAGGGTCCCTGCAGCAACCTTCAGAAGGTAGGTACTGGGGAAAAGAGGACACTGGCTAGCTTTCCTCTATACCTAGACGTCATCTCAGCTATCTAATTGTGTTTATAATAATAAGCTGGGGAGTTTCTTTAATAAAGTGTTTTTTTTATATGAACAAAGGCCGGTTGAGGAGCTGTATATTGAATATATGTATGTAGTGCAGTAAGTCTACTGTGTTATGTGCCACTTGTGCAGGGGGTGGGAGACTAGGGGCCCACCTTGCTCAGGGGCCCACCGGGGGATTAATTTGTGCCTCTGTGGGCCAGTCCGGGCCTGTTGATGAAGTACCCTGAGGATAGGTCATCAATATTTTCCTCCCAGTAATTCCCTTTAAAACTGGACATGTATTTATTCTACTGGAGAATTTTCACATGAGTCCAACGTTCCTCTATGCTATACCCACCAATGTTTTCATAAAATAAATTGATTCTGACATTTAAACAAAATTTGTTCAACTAAAAAATCGATCTTTGTAGACATACTTACTTTAATATGTGTATAATATACTCATTTTAATTAGGATGCGTGCTCAGAAGTGCAATAATGCTTATTTTGCAATGCTGGATACTATTGCCAGTGCTGTACTAAATAATTTTCACTGTTCCAAAACTGAACTGGCAGGAGTATTCAATGGGTTTTTAAATAATTCATACAGATAATCGGTCACAATCCAAGTATTAAAGTTTAACTGTAAATATGGAGTAGAAGAAATCTGCAGATAATTAATTTTATTAAGTTCCATCGTAAAGTTTTCTCCTATTTAATTTCAGTAATTTTGTTATATGAGTTTCATCTGAAGTGAATGTTATATGCATGTTTTTATTCTTCCCCTGATGGGAGCTGCTGCTTCCACATAGGAGACAAACTATTTGGGTCTGTGGTGTTATTAATCTCCGAACATTACAAACTCTCAATATATATGTTGAACATTTAATCATTGTCAAACTCCCAGTGTGCTTCTTCGATGTACTGTTGATTTCTGCATAAATATTTTATAGGTCTCATCAGAGACATATCTATATCATATTTGAAGTTCCTACTGGGTAGAGTTTTTATTATCTTTTTCTTTATTAAAGCGCTCCAAATTGACAAGCATATTTATTTTAAAGGTGAAATAATCAGTGCCCTGAGAAAATGATGTGGTCGAAAAGTTTTGCTATTCTTTAAAGGGAACCTGTCATCTCCGAAACACCCCCTGAACTAGAGTAAGTGTTGTATAGTGTAAGTGATGCTGAATCCGAATATGTAAGTTTTATCTTCATACTCACTTCCATTCTGACGCTGTGCTCCCACAAACCTGCAGTAAAATGCACTCACTGGACTCTTCTTTGAGTCCACTCCATTATATGAGTGAGCACTGGAGTCCAGTGAGTGCATTTTACTGCAGGTTTGTGGGAGCACAGCTTCAGAATGGAAGTGAGTATGAAGATAAAACTTACATATTCGGATTCAGCATCACTTACACTATACACCGCTTACTCTAGTTCAGGGGGTGTTTCGGAGATGACAGGTTCCCTTTAAGTAAGCCTAACAGTTAAAAATCCGTTAAACTTGTTTAAGCGAGTAACTTGCTTTGTAGCCTGTTTTTAAATATTTGTTAACGTGTTCCTGTACTTTAATGTCAGTGACATGTCAAAAGATCTGTAGGGTCTTAAAGCTGAGACCACTACTGACCACAAAAATGAAGCGCTCTGTCCTCGCTGAGTTGAAACAGGCTCGTAGTTTTTCCTATGGAGCCCATCTTCAGCAGCAAGAGGGAGCTCTATGTGAGTGCTTCTTTCACTTCATTCTAGAGATTGTGGGTCTCAACACTCAGATCCCCACCAATGAAATTCTTTGATATGTGGCTATTTTGAAAGTACAGGGACACTTTTAAATTTACGGTAACTACATAAATTTTACAAATAACACAAAATCCAGCTGAATATTAGTAAAATGACCATGGCACTAAGAAATATGCATTAATAGGCATTTCTTTATTTATTGATCCAGTATCTCATGGTAAACTAGCCAATGTTTTTGCCCTATCCTTAGACCTTACTTTCACCGCAGCTTTTCAGCTTTTCAAGGACAGCGCTGTACATCATATAGTGGCTGTGCTTGGTATTGCAGCTCATTCCCATTGACTTGAATGGGACTGAGCTGAAACTAGGCCATGTGACCGATGTACAGTGATGTCACTGGCCTAGGGAAAAGCTGTGCTGTGCAAGACGTCTTTTAACAGCTAATTGTTTCTCCCCTGCTAATATGATATTGATGACTTTGAGGAATATGACTCATGATTCCCTTTTGTGTCACAGCCATGTCACATATGGCCACCCTGAGTACAATCAAAACAGGATAGGAGACCCAGTAGGGGTCTCGAACCTCGCACCTTCCTAGCCTGAGTGGAGCCCGACAACTTCTCAGATGAGCGGGACGTGGCACTGGAACTTCTACGTGTCTAGGATCCACAGCTGGGGAGATATGTGTAACTCCTATGAGAAACCCAATAGCTTAGCTCAGTTTGGTCTCATAACATGCCTTGGCATGACGGGGACCCAGTGGTGCAGGTGCCGTCATGATCGGACCTACCAGTGGGATGTTATGGACCATAACAGGTTTTGGAGATTTTCCTGGCCCAGCTGGAGGGAGGGGGGGTGTGACACCCATGGTAGCAGAGGGGGGTGGGACTTTCATATGTATAATAATACTGGCCTAAGCAGAGGCAGGCGTCTTGTTCAAAGGAAAGGTCACCACCTGTAATGTGTTGGAATAGGCCCAAGGAACCCGCTGACATCACCGCCTTTCACGTGACTACAGCAAAGCCTAACATCTAATGGTAACTGACTCTACAATCTGTTTATCCTGCGTGTACCCCTACTATCCTTGTAACTGTCATCGGACCATTGTATATATCATCCATTGTGGGTATAGTCTTTTTGTTTAGTGAGCCCTTAAAGGGGTTGTCTCACTTCAGTAATTTGCATTTATCGTGTAGAGAAAGTTAATACGAGGCACGTACTAATGTATTGTGATTATCCATATTGCCTCCTTTGCTGGCCGGATTCATTTTTCCATCACATTATACATTGCTCGTTTCCATGGTTACAGACCACCCTGCAATCCATCAGTGGTGGTCGTGCTTGCACACTACAGGACAAAGCATCAGCCTCTCTGGTGGCCGGCACCATGGGAGCTCACATAGGCTGGTGCTTATTCCTATATTGTGCAAGCACGACCACCACTGGTAGATTGCAGGGTGGTCGTAACCATGGAAACGAGCAGTGTATAATGTGATGGAAAAATGAATCCAGCCAGCAAAGGAAGCAATATGGACAGTCACAATACATTAGTAAGTGCCTTGTATTAGCTTTCTCTACATGATAAATGCCACTTACTGAAGTGAGACAACCCCTTTAAGGTGATTAAATATACAATTTAATCTTGAGTTGTTCTGTTATCTCGATCCACAAATCCCACGTCTGTGTTCTTAGTAATATTGTTATATGCTACTCGGGTTGGCTCCTAACCAGATATAATCCGTTAGCGGACCGGACTTATATCAAACGAGAGCTGGTGGTAGTACTACTGGGCTAATAGACTCGGTTTCGCTGGTGGTAGTGAAAAGGGTCTCTCAGTCGGTCAGAATTGTGAGTGAGCGTAGCGCCACGCAGGGATCACGTGGGCTACCCTCTCTCCCTTTCTGTGCCCACGTGGACAGGAGGTGTCTGTGAAAAATCGTGCCATACGTAACCTTACAGACCCCAAGGGAGCATGGAACGTCACGTGCTTGTAGCTAAGGATTGAACCTTACTGCATGATCCCCACAATGACCTATCCAGAGCATGTCATAAATATCTTTTCCTGGATAACCCCTTTCAATACATAAGTGATTCTAATTTAAAAAAAAACTTTATCAATGTACTCAACTTGAAATATTTAATGCAAAGGATAGTGGTAATCAAGTTTTTTTACATGATTACAGATGAAACAGAAAACTAACTGGGTAATCCTTGTTAATTATGGTATCAAATAGTAGACAATTTTTTCCATAATAGTCCAAGGCTGTAGTTATTGCTTGTAGCCAGATATCGATGTCACCAAAGTCAAGAAATCATATGTAATATAAATATGAATATAATGTGCAATGTAATTAAAGTACCTTATGAATTGGAGAGCTGTATGAACAACATACAGTAGCTGGAGTGCTGGAGGATACGTTGTTCTGTGCTTGGCACCTGTAGAGGCGCACTGCGCATGTCACTATCAAGAATGTAAGGGTCAAAGGTTGGGTGGGCTTGTGAGGGAAGGCTTGTTGCCATGGAAAAGAAAAGATGCAATGTTCTGATGAAGCTGATGGACCACCTCCAAAATGTGTTATGCATGGCTATATATATATATTATTTTTTAAGCTTTAATTAATAATTTACTACCTTTGAAGATAGCGCTCTGGACTCCGGGTGAAGCAACAGGTGAGGTGATAGCTGCAGTCCTCTGTTTGTATGCTCATCATGCTTACTCACTGAGCTGTGCTGGTATCTCTGATCAATATTTTCCAAATCATTGTGATGGTTTATGAGAGCAGTGTTGGTAGAGGCAGGAGCAGCAATGTCTTATGTGAGTTCCTGCCCAGTGCCCACACAGCCAGTGATCACAGGTTAGGAGCTCACATAGCAAATCCCTCCTTTGCCTGCTTTGCTAAAGCCTGACAAAGCCCATCTATACCAGGCTTCAGTACAGCAGCACTGTTATGGATAGCACCAGCAACACTCCAGCCTGTACAGCGCTGTGTGACCTCAGGGGAGGCCATACTCCTACACACAGCTCTGTAGGGGAGTACAAATTCTAAAGCACAAGAGGCACCTGAACTTCAGGTGCCTATTTCTCTAAAAACATTTTTTGAAAAAAGAAAGTATATTAGAAAAATTCATTTTATGGCATTTACAATATGTTTTAATAAAGTACCATATGTTGCGCTCCATAAGATGCACTTATAATGCAAATAGTAAGGAGCACATCCATTACAGAAGCGCTTATTAGTATACAGTTGGACCAGGGAGTGGTGAATATAGCATTCCTGGTGTTGGCTTTACTCACTGCTTCCTAGTCTTTTGCTGGTACCGCAAAAGACCAGGGAGCAAAAGTAGGTCATAACATCAGGTCACAGTGCAACTCTGAAGGAAGAGATTGTTGGATCTCCTGAGTGGTGGCGCCATCTGGAGCAAGAGAGATAAGTTCTTTTATTTTATGTCCTACCTGAGGTCTAATGAATATTTGGGGTCTGATGAGTATTCGGGGTCTGATCTGAAGTCTGATGAGGATTTAGTGTCTGAAGATTGAGGGTCTGTTCTGAGGTCTGGTGAAGATTGGTGGTGTGATCTGATGTCTGATGATGATTGGAGCCTGATCTGAGGTCTGATGAGGATTAGGCATCTGATGAAGATTGGAGGTCTAATTTGAGGTCTAATGAAGATATTTGGTCTGATTTGAGGTCTGATAAGGATTGGGGGGCCTGATCTGAGGTGTGATATTTTTTATTCGTATTCCTCCTCAAAAAGTGAAAAATAGAGTATGTGGTAAGGTTTGGGTATACTATAATGTAAAAAAATAAATAAATAACACTGCTTAGTCATTAAATAAAAAAGGTTAATTTGTAACATAGGTCATAACACCAGTTTTCTCTTCTGCTTGCCAGGGTTATACCCAGCAAAAAAGTGTAACAAATGTATCATATTTTCAAATTGTGTTTCTATTGCAAATTATTATTAACTCGTCAGTGTCCGAAAATGGCAAGAAATATATTATCAAAAAATTAGACCAAGGTATCCAAAACTAAGCATGATATTAAATGTATCAGCATGTTATTTCTCTGTGCAGATCTGTACTTCAGCACCCATATCATTAAATGGGACCATGTGGTCACATAGGTCAATACACCAACTTTCTCTTCTGCTTGTCAGAGTTATATCCAATAACCTGTATCTATCATATTTTTAAATTGTTTGCAGAGTTTGACACTCTGCAAACACTCTGCAGACACGAGACGTAGCTGACAGAAGTTGTCTTGGCTAAATTGAGAAGCTAATGAAAGAGAACATCTACATCAGAGGAGACGTCATTTCTGAGGCACTGGATGTAATAGATAGGTAGTGTTGTATAGTGCTGTATGTCCAGGCACTAAGTAAAATACGTCTGTTTTCCCATCTCTCTTCCAGAAACAGTTAGAAAAAGTTAATCAGAAAGTTATGTGTACCCCAAAATGGCACAATTAAAATCTACAACTTGTCATGCAAAAAAACTCGCCCTCATACAGCTACATAGATGGAAAAATAAAAAAGTCATAGCTCTTCAAACAATTAAAAAAGGAAGAAAAACCGCTTGGTCAATAAGACCCAAACAGGCTGGCCACTAAGCGGTTAAATATTCTCCTTGTCTGACTTTGGGTGTAGAACCCAATATCATTTTATGGACACAGAAATCATAATAGAATTGTTTGCACTACTTGACCACAGTTGAGTTTACAAATAAACTTTAAATGTAATAAAGATATAGTACCAAATATTACAAAGATGCTAAATTAAACACTTTCTGACAAAATATAAAATAATAATAATGGACCAATCTTTAAATTACACACAAAGTGACTGTAAAAAGAATATACCAGGAATGTCTCAGAAGCTATACAGAAAACAAAAAGGAGAATGCCTGCTGAAAGTCCTGTTTCTAAATCTAGGACATGTGATTCATCCATTTCTGCAGACAAGGTAGCTCCACTACAGCCCTCTCAGGACCTTTGACATGACGACATTACAATTCAGTATTTTACTGGCACTGAAATGTGACAAAAACAACTCAATCCAGGATCTTTTTAATCCTTGCTAATCAAATAAATTGATTTTAATTTAGTGTGAGGAACTTGTTTGTTTTTTTTTTCCAAATTAATTATTCTGGATCTACTGCAAGCAAATGGGTGAACTGATTCTAACCTATTTTAATCTATCTCTAACTCATGCTATGATTTACAGTCATGGAATCAATGAGATAATATTACTTCCTCCTTTTAAATGAGAATTTGGCATAAGACATACTGTAGGGTTCTCACTTCTGGCACCCATACCTATCAGAAACGCCATCACTGTGCAGGGAAGACACAGTTTTAACAAGTGTGCCAAATGACAACCATGAAATCTCTTGTTCATAGCAATATTCTTGTGCTGAGAGCAGCACTATACATACAGTAGCTCATAGCTTCAGTTACTACAAAGAGTTCTATCAGCTATCCATTCCCTAATACAATATATAAAATGTAATTTCTTCAACCAGATGACCCTTTTGATGCCAAGATCTTTGCTTGCCTAAAGCTACTTGTAAAGTGTTTACAGCCACTGACTATAGCAGCAAACATTTACTACTGCAGGCTGAATGTGTGTGTTGGTACAAGTAACAATTTGTCTAGTAACCCAGCGATCATATGTGAAAAGAACATGACTGATTATTAAATAACTCACAACAATGCAGTATGTCATGGAAGAAGTTTAACAGTGAGTCTAGTTAAAGAGTTAGATTACAACAGAGAGAGTAGGTGACTAATAAGTCAGTAATTACTTGTGTGAGATCCTGTATTGTTTTTTTTTCTTTTTTTTGTCTTTTCTCATTTTGCTGTAATCATTTGTGATGCGTTTGCAATCAATTTGTCAACATATTTTGTTCCTCAACCAATTTAAGTGTTCCTGCAATGTCTGTTTACTCTAATATGTAGTACACACACATCTCAATCAATATGTTAACCTACAGTATAGTATTCCATTCTAAGCTAATTAAATGCTCCTAGCAGTGCCTGCTGTAACGTTAATCAACTTGTCACTCAGTAATCCCTATCATTTGCTGAAACTCGAAACGGAAATTAGCTCACTCCTTTTCCAAGTGTCTGTGCACTGATCTCTATTTGCCACATAAAAGTGAGATTGGAAATAATCTGAAAATAGTATACATTTTAAAATATTAAAAATTTGTTTGCAATAATATTTTATGACTGACACATGAAGTATGTAAATGTCTATGTATTTCGCATATATATTTTGACATACAGCAAATATATTTTGAATTATTACTATGAGGCTTCTTTCACAGCTGTGGCTGGGTGCTCCGTCCAGCAGACAATGCTGAGAAATGGCTGGACAAAAACTACTGCATGCAGTGGTTTTTGTCCCTCCGATGTTCAGCATATTTGCTGGATAGCGCCCAGATCTCTGCCAGACACCATTATGGTCAATATGGTCTGGCGGGAAGGTGGTAGCAACGCTAGATCCAGTAATTTTTGGACAGTTTTTTTTAAATTTTATATAGCATTAAAAAACTGACAGTGCAGCTGTTTGTTACCACAGGCTACCATTTATTTACCCATAGCCATACATGTCACTGTCACTTTGACATTACCAATGTTGTTTTGGCATTAGAGAGATTATAAAGGGTTGAATACAGTCCGAGGATACCCCAGAGTGTCATTTACAACTTTTCAGGGCAATTGGGGAACTTTTCATTTGGGATAAATTTACTCAGACTGAATCAAATCTGACAGCCAAATCAATACAATCAAAACCAAAATGAATTTAAAGGGGTTGTCCAGTTTCCTATACTGATGACCTATCCTCAGGATAGGTTATCAATATGAGATCAGTGCTGAAGAGACCACAGCGCCCATACAAGTGCTATGTTTTCTTCACTGTTTACTTGCTCGCCATCGGTATTTCAGAGGTGGAGCAGTGTAATTACAGCTCCTTCATCCTATTCTCTTGAATAGGAAGGAGCAGTTGTAGTTACATTCCGTTCCATTCAAGTGAAAGGGATGGAGTAGTTGTAATTTCTCAGTGCTGAAATGTTGATGGCAAGCAGGTAAACAGTGAAGAGAGTGTAACGCTCATATGAGCGCTGTGGTCTCTTCAAAAATCGAATTGGCCAGGGGCACTGGGAGTCAGACTCCCCCGATCTGATATTGATGACCTATCCTGATGATAGGTCATCAATATCGGAAATCGGACAACCCCCTTTAAGAAAACTTGTTTTTTTCTAATGGCTGGTTTTGCGGATTTTGGCTGATTATCATATAAAACATCGGGCCAGCATATGGATTTTTCCCTTTTATTTCTATTTATTCATGTACGAGGGCAGCTTTAGTATGTCCATGCAAAGTAGTCAATCTCCCTAAATCCAAGAGCCGGAGAACTAAACTAAATCCATTGTGTGTACAAAGGTATTCTCGTTCCTTTATGTGAATATATAAATATACACTTTGTGCCATACATCAGACTAGAATTTTTCAAATAAGCAAATCGTCTATAAATGTATATTACTTGAAAATTACTTTGATGAAGAGCAATTTACTTCATTTTTTCAGGATGATTAAGAATCAAATACTAAAAATGGTGAGGAAAGGTTTTCTTTGCAAATTGCTTAGAAGAGATCATTACCAACCTGACACCTTTACACACAACTTAATTATCTGCCATTTTTATGGTTATTTAAAATGGAAAATTAGTCAAAAGAAACTGAAATATGGGTACACCTTTCCATAAAAAGTTTTTTTTTACAATATGCTTTCTGCATGTTAAGGCAAATTAATAGTTAGCATTTTTTTATGTTTTACTTTTTATTATTTGTTTTTTTCCAATAAAATACATTGTTAATGTAAAATATATAAATGTATATAGTAAATTCTGCCTTTATTGTAAGACAATGACACAGTGAAGCTAAAATATACTAACATTATGGCTAAAGCAATATAAAAGCTACCGCATTTCTACTTTTGCAGTATTATTGCTCCAATAAATAGAAAATATAATTAAATTAAACAACTTTTGAAAATATTTATGATTGAACATATTTTTCCATTGTGTGTGTACGGTTTCTATGCATACTTGTTAGAGATGAGAAAATTAATTCTAAACAAATCAGACTAATTATGAATTTCACAAAAATTAATCTGCCAAATGAATCCAACATTTTGGCTATTAATTTCAGCACCATTGTCCTGTGAAAATTGAAACAGAAAAATGATAGGAAGGAAGGAGATGGAGGATCACATGACCTTGGGAGGAGGGGAGGGCTTGCCGAGACTGACTCAAAGGCTGACGGACAGATTTTGAGCCAATCACGGTATTCTCTATGTCCTTTTTTTTAGAATGAACCAGATGTCATTCTGTTTAATTTGTGGATATGATACCGTAGGATGTGTTCTGGCTCTGTCGGCCAAAAAACAATTACAGGTGCAAGCTAGTGACTAATCATTTGTGATAGGGTATTTCAGTGCATTTTACCCATGTACAGATTGTATTTTACTGAAAGATACCATTCAGTGTTACAGCAAACCCATTTTACTGCAACAACGCAGTTATTATTAAAACTGTGCTATTAAACGTGTGGTATATTACTACAAGATACCATTTAATGTTATGGCAAAATAATTTTATTGCAAAATTCAATCATTATACCATCTTATTGAATGCATTGTATATTACTGCAAGACACAGTTCAGTGTTATAGTAAACCCATTATCCTGGCAGTCCTGCATGTTCACACTTAAACCCCTATAAAGGTATTTGGACTTTGCTGCAGGGTAACTACCAAGTGACTATCTCTTGAGAGAGTCCTGGTATGGTTGGCCGCTGACCCACTGGGGTCAGAGATACCGATGCAAAGCACTGTGAGTACAGGTCAGGCAATATGCATAGTGTGGAGACAGGTTACAGTCAAAGTAGGCAGTGTACAAGCGTACCACTGAGACAAGTTTGAGGTCTGGACAGGTGGCAGTAGGGCAATCTGAAATGCAGCTAAAGTAGAGGCTGGCAACCAGAAGTCTGAGTCAGTTGTCACGCATGATTATATCATTTATGATACATAGGTATTGCAGTCTAACTGCAGACACACATTTTTGTTTTATTATTCTTATCAGCATACTAGTTTATGTTACTCAGATATAACAGTTTGTCTACAACCATATATTCTTCTTTTACTATATTTTTTTCTGTATTTGCAAGGGCTAATACCTTGATCTCACCCTTAGCTTCCACCCAACACTCTACTCCCCTATCATTAGTGGATCGTGTGACATTTGCACCTGTGTGAGTGCAATCTTTTTTTTAAACACAAAAGGGATTCATTGATTTCATTCATTTTATTTTATGAATAAGAACTTCAGTTTCAGTCCAAAATGCATTGACTGGCATGGGGAGATGTCCTGCTGTGTGCCATTTTTGGATTTTTTAAAAAATATTTGAAATAAAAAATTCATGGTTTTATTCAAGACCCAAGTGTTGGACCCACTAATTTTTTTCTACATTTGCTTCTCCTAAGGATCTGTGCACTGATCTAGGAGGCCCATCTCCACAAAAGCCACAGTAGCAGCAGCCAGTTCAGTATCATCAACGTGATGGAACAGTTTTTCCATGTGCTATGACAGGCTGACGCAAGTCAGCAAACACAAACATTCCACCTGATCAACCAAGTTCAGTCCTACCTGGACTATGGTCTCTCGCTGGTGCATACCGTGTTCCTGACCCCATAGACTTCTAGGCAGGCAGATTGGAACAATGTAAGGAACTGGCGCAGTCTCTCTCTCTGTACCATCTTTTCCAGCCTTCAGTGTCTTCTCAGAGAGACGTTTCAGAGTGGCAGGTGGCGTCATCACACCCAAATGGACAAACATGTCCTCCACCTAAAGATCATTTTTGTCAAAACAAATGAGGCATGAATCAGTGAGGATTTCAGACACCTATGGTTGAGACCGATGAATGCCATCGCTGATGGAGCCCATCATGCCACTGCAGCTATCTACCTGCCTACCATTAAGTTCCACACTGTATGGCTGCTGCTGCCACCACCACAGCTGCTACTCCTTGCTTCTAATCCCCTACTACCACTACCATTACCCCTACACAGCGGCCACAACTATGACAACTACCCCAACACAGTGGCACACGCACTTACTTGCTGCCTTGTCTATTCAATTCTGAGCCGCTACTGCTGGCTCTACTATTGCCTCTACACACTTTACCCTTTCCACATTTACAGTGTACTGCTCCTGCTTCCAAATAAAAGGGTATTAAAAAAAATCAGTCTTTTTCAACTTCAGAAAAAGCCACTGTTTCTTCTGACAATTAACACTTGTATGTGTATAAATATAAGATGGTATATTGCCCCCATTAACGAATACTTTTTGGAAATGTGTGAAACAAGCCACTCATCCTTCTGACATTAATGTGTGTGTGTATGAACAGGGGCATGGACCTGTCCTCGATAAAACATAATTTTTGGACATGTGGTCCTAGAAGGCACTGTTTTTATTGATAACCCCATGTATGTTTAAACTATCTGCCAACAATAAGGAACCATTTTTGGAAGCTTTCAATTATGAAAAAGCATAACATATGCAACAGTGCAGTGTGTTTATCAGCAAACCGTTTGTTAATGCCATCAACTATGTATTTACCCATAATGATATATGTCAGTGCCAATTATTTGATATTTCTGACATTGTGTTAAAGTGCTTAAAAGGTATGGATAAGTATAAAAAGGGCAAAATTCTTTAAAAATTTAAAAAAGAAATCTAATATATAAAGCTGAGTGTATGTGTGTGTGTGTGTGTGTGTCCCCGCTAAAGGAATCCGCACCGCTGCAGCTACAATCACAAAATTTGGCACACGTACATCAGGTGTCCGAGAAGGTTTTAGAACAGTTTTCAGCTCTCCAGGACGTACCCTTCCTGAGATATTCCCAAAAAATGCAATAGCCAATAGTGACCCGGTCACATAACCCTTATCAGCCAATAGAAGCTCACAGGCAATCTCCACACACCAGGTTTCTATGACAACCTAGCCAGTTCACTGCTGTAGGTCTGCATTAAAGAGGCAGAGCACTGTGGATGACAATGGTAAAGGGATATTTCAGTTACCATAAATATAACTTATGTTTTAGACTAATTCATTATCAATCATTACCTCATATAATGTAAATTTCACATATTTACTGTTCAGTAGTAATAAAAGATGTATTCTTCCACTGCTACCCACCTTCTTTCTAAATTACTATGGCATCGACCTGTAATTCAGGCCACTGTCAAAAGAAGGACTTAAAAGCCCCACCCCCAGATCCCACTAAGTCACGCCCCTGACTAGTCCGACCACGCCCCTTCCATGCAGCATTTGACCAGGATTAAAAATATAGGTAAAAATCACCTTCTTTCAGCTGCAGGGGTGGGGGAGGGTGACTTTGTCCCTGCAGCTCATTGCTCAGACTGCACAGTGCTGCTGCTGAGAGTGAGCTGTTCAAAAGGACATTCCTGTGTCCATCCAGGCCTTGCACATGACAGAGGACAGGGAGTCTGAAAGCCAGACTGTCAAGCCTAAAACAAGACCTCTGGCCACCCTAGGGCCAGGTTGATGTTAGGGTGCCTTCACGGATCCAGGAGGGCGTGGCCTCATGTTTAGTGGTGTGTCTTCATGGGAACTGGCTGTGCTATTTCACATTTGGGGGAATGGCCGGTGAGGTCTGGCTTTCTTGGGTGAAGACAGTGGCCACTCTAGCTGTTGTGGAGGTCACAGTTAAAGGGGCGGGCTGCTGTAGAGGTGACTGTCAAAGGGGCGGGCTGCTGTAGAGGTCACTGTTAAAGGGGCAGGCTGCTGTAGAGGTCACTGTTAAAGGGGTGGGCTGCTGTAGAGATCACTGTTAAAGGGGCGGGCTGCTGTGGAGGTCACTGTTAAAGGGGTGGGCAGCTGTAGAGGTCACTGTTAAAGGGGAGGGCAGCTGTAGAGGTCACTGTTAAAGGGGCGGGCAGCTGTAGAGGTCACTGTTAAAGGGGCGGGCAGCTGTAGAGGTCGCTGTTAAAGGGGCGGGCACTGGACAGGTCACTCTCGATATCTTTTAACAACACACACACACACAAACAGTAAATGAAATCAATTAAATATACCCAGGCGAAGCCGGGTCCTTCAGCTAGTAACAAATAAATATAAAAAAAATCAGAGTCTCAGGAGACCTCAGAGTGTCATATACCAATTTTCAGGCCAATTGGAGCATATTTAATGTGTGTAGTATCGATTTGGACACAAATCGAATTTTGGGGAAATTTTCGAACACAAAACAAATTTCAAGAAGCTTGCTTATCTCTAAGGCCTATGTCTCTCCATGGTTAGGCTGCTTTCAAACAGTCAATGCTTGATCAGTGTTCGATTAGTGATTTCCTACAGTGATTGTGAGTCAAAATGCCGTGTTAATCACTGATTAAACACTGACTGTGTGAAAGCAGCTTTACAGACTACAAACAAATATCAACATTCTTCGTAACCTACTGGGTGTTAAGACTTTTTGTAAAGTTGTTTTATTTTTTTATTTTAGATGTATTGGAACATTGGACTGTTGTGGCTGTCTACATATTTTGTATCTGCACAGACTATATCATCTGTTCATAGCTGTAATGTTCCAACTCCATCCCCTGTTTACTTCCAGAACATGCTGCTGGTGCTGAAAGCGGATCAGAAGGTGATAGGTGTCTAACAGTCACCAATCCTACATTGATGGCCTATGGATACATCATTAATATGTTCTTATATGGTAAAAAAAACCTTTTGTCAAGATGTTTCAGTGGAAATGTGGACCCCTATTACAATATAAATATAGTACAAATAAAAAAACAACTTGGTAATAAAGAATGAAGGATCATATTTTGTGAGTATATTTTGATGTAATTTTTGGACTGTATACAATTTTTGTTTCTTTTTCTTTCTGTCTAATCTCTTGTTCCATACACAGAGTGGTGTCTCAGCTGTTTAATACAGAATTTCCATTCTAAAATACTATTGGATTTATTCAGTTTAGAGGGAACTTTGCAAAATACTGGTAATGACTAAATATGAGCGAGCACTAAAA